>VUQS01043788.1:0-37591 GCA_015108495.1 Heterochromis multidens
CATGAAGTTTGGAGGTCTGTAGCTATTGACTCTGCAGAAAGTTGGCGACCTCTGTGCACTATGCACCTCAGCATCCGCTGACCACATTCTGTGATTTTGTGGCCTACCACTTCGTGGCTGAGTTGCTGTCGTTCCCAATCGCTGCCACTTTGTTATAATACCACTAACAGTTGACTGTGGAATATTTAGTAGTGAGGAAATTTCACAACTGGACTTGTTGCACAGGTGGTATCCTATAACGGTACCACACTAGAATTCACTGAGCTCCTGAGAGTGACCCATTCTTTCACAAATGTTTGTAGAAGCAGTCTGCATGACTAGGTGCTTGATTTTATACACTTGTGACCATGGAAGTGATTGGAACACCTGAATTCAATGATTTGGATGGGTGAGTGAATACTTTTGGCAATATAGTGTATAAAGAAATAAGGGGTGGCTCAGGATTTTTGCACAGTACTGTATAATGACAGATCTAGGTTTCTAAAATTTGTATTTGACATTTACATTCACAAACACCAAAATGGAAGACTGAATACCAATCACAACAGGTACACTAGATTTCAAGAAGCCCAAGGAAACAAAATTTAATGACTGTCCCTGTTTCTCTGTCTCTCCTCAGGAAATGTCCGAAAAACAACAGGGGTCGCCGGCAAAAACAAAATCTCGGACACTTTCCCTCAGACACTAACAACAGGATGGTATAGCTGTGTTTGCTGGAGGTCTTTTTTGATAATTTTTTTCTTACGGCGCGGGAATATACCATTTTTTAACAGTAGGTATAGTAATTTTTTTTTCTCCTGGGAAACTGTTAAAAGAAGAATATTTATTTCAGGGGCCTTATTTTCCCTCCTTTTAATTTTGGATGGAATTTTTGCGCATTTGTTTTGCGCATCAAGTTTTTTTTTTTTTTTTCTCCAATGCCGCAAGTAGTACAAGGGGCCGAATCAACACAACCCGCTGTCACTTTACATCGCCACCATGTCTGCTGTCTTAGTTTAATTGCTTAGAGGTTTTGTTGAATGCTTTGCAGTATCTTTGTTAAGCTGGCTAACAGAGTAACATCTGCCCCTCTGGAATGTGCTATTTATTGAAAAGTTATATTTCTTTGCCCCTTTCTATTTCGCTTTTTACTAATAATGTGCAGCTGATTACCAAATGCAGTGTGTGTTTATGTTTCCGTCCTTTTCTGTAGGAGGTAAGAGGGGGCCAGCTGGTAAGATAGATATGTTTACACTCATTCTTTGGTATGAAATTCCATGTAAAGACTTCACTGTGTTCAAATGAGCTAATAATTTATTATTACGATGAAGAATTCTTTTCTTGAAAGTAGCTTTTACTGGAGGTTTTTATGTTAACTTTTATTCAAAATTGTAGTTTCTGTATAATAGCATGACTTGTGATAACTGTGTACTGTGATGTAGTTTTAACTTTTTAAAAGGAAAAGTTGTCAGCCTCGATGCCTCCTCTACCCCCCGTACGATGGCGTTGGGAATATGAAAAGTTGGACTTATGAATGAAGAACTCTGAGGACGAAGGCGTTAGTCAGTGGGGGTTTTTTTTTCCAAAAAGGAATGTGTATTGTTTGGAAATCAGTCTGTTGGCTTTATCCACACAAAGGAAAACACAAAGAGCATTTGTACCCATCTTTAATGAAGGGAAATTTTTGGAGTAAAACCAGTAAAGCCATGAACACAAAGGCGGGAATGCTGTATGCAAGATTGTAAAGGAAGGCCTGGACTACAAATCGAGGTCAACTTCCTAATGATAATTTTCATGTAAATGGAAGAAGTCTTGGTTGCTGTGGTCAAGGATTTTCTTTGAATGTGAGGGAATAATAATTTTGCTTTTAGTTTTGCATTTTCCCCTCAGCAAGGCATTCCAAGCACAGAAGATCCCACAAGAAAAAAATAATAAAATAATAATACAATAATAACACTGACAATAACACCATTCCAAACAGAAAGTAATGCAATTTCCTTCTGGTATGAAATTGTGTGTGTCGTGGTGTGTTTAGATCAAATGCAAAGCAAAGTTTTGCCATACGTTATTCGCACAAATACAGTTAAGTATTTTTTGAAATCTACAAATATTCGCCTAGGCGTGTAAGGAGGAGGAATCTAACCAGTATCCTGAATCATTTAATAGCAATATTATTTTCAGAAGTTATTAAGAAGTTCTACAGTTTCATTCACTTATTTCCAAGCCTCCTTTTTTTGTTCTGTTTCGATGTAAAGTTAAATCATCCAGTTTTGATTGTCAGCCCCCTTTTTTTGTTTTTATGAAAGTTTCACCTATTTTGTGATCCCAAAAGGAAAAACTCATAACAGAAGAACTGAGAGGCCAAAATGCATGCATGCGTTCTAGATTCTAGATTCTGAAAATGTGCTTATATACCATGTGGCTAAAACACAACATAGCCCTGAACGGGTCGCCAGCACACTGGTTAAAGCTTTGCGCGTCCGTTAGTGTCTGATTAATGTAGACGCCATCATCAGACAGCGTGAGAGTTCGTGTGGAGATCCACATGCCTACAAGTTTTTTGAGTTTACTCTACAATGCACCAACTACGTTTGCATTCCAGGTGGTGGAAATAATAGAAATATTACAGGAATGATGAGTCGGCCGTGCTGTCTCAAGCTTTCCATGTCCGTGTCCATCCCAGAATATAATCAAGGCTTAAGAGGTAAAAGTAATACCATGAAAAGAGCAGTCGTAGCTAATTTGGTGTTATTTCTTTTGTGAATGCAATGTACAACAAGAAAATACATTTCAGATTTGCTCCGACAGCAATTATACCGATGTTTCAATGGGATCTTAGTGTGTATCATCTGGTGAATGAGTTCTGTGTTGTTTCTTGTGTCCCTGACCTAACTGTAACACAGCCTGTGGTATTCTCACAATCAAGCTTTGTGGTTTTTTTCGTCAGAATATCATAATTTCATTGCAAATTTTGTTAAAGTTTTCATCAAAAGATGTAATTCTTCAATGAAATTGAACTCGCTTTGTTTGCTTCTGATCAGCATTTTCACATTTATTAAGGTACAACGTTTTATTCTAAGTAATGATATAGTAATTATGCCTCTTTCTGTTCAGGAGGTCAGAAATCCTTGAATGCCTGTTTCTTATCTCAGAGTTGGCAGCTTCATTAAAGTCTGATTCATTTAAGCCACATTTAAAGTTAAAGTTGGTCAGAGAATTTGCCCATGGGAATAGGTACACAAGAAAAATATTGTCATGTATTTATTGCAAACAAAACTGCTAGCTGGTTTCATTCCCAGTTACTACAATTTGGATATATTTAACATTTTCTTAATCTTCTAATGTAATTCAGAAACAAGCTGAATCACACCATTCACCAGCAGCAAAACTGTCTCAACAGTTCACCTCATAACATCCACATCCACTAAGACCAACCCAATCCCTCGGGTTAGGGTTCAGTTAATAAAATGAAAATTACTGAATAACTGTAAATAATTTCCTGTATTTTGCTACTAAAGGCAGAGAGGTGACCTGTAATGGAAGGTGAGTTTTGAGGGAGAAATGACCAGATAATGACACCAGATTTCATGACCACACCCTCTGACTTTAAACTCTGAGGCTGTGCTGAGGTCCAGGGAGTTTTGTTTTCTTCTCTGTATGTTTCTAATTTTAAGTTTTCTGTACTGTCTTAGTCTACATTTACAGGTCGTAGGTCAGCCCCCCACCCCTCTGCTGAGCAACGTGTTTCTACTTGTTGTCGACCATCGCAGCCGTGACTTCTCTAAATGTGACTAGAATGTGTTTGACATGTTAATATTCTGCATGTAGACTTGGAGAGGCTATTTTTGGTCTCTCTGACTAAATAAAAAAAGAAAAAATGTTTTTTTAATGTACGCCAGAGTGCTGTGGTGTCATTTGATTGAGTGTCCTGTGAGGTTTCTCTCTGATTTCTGTTTCTTCTCGTGACTGATGCTCTCGTGTTACGGCACACTCAACGTCCTGTGATGAATTCATGATATTTTTTTAAACAGAAATCGACTGTGTTTGTGTGTGTGGTGTGACTAGACACACAAATTATTGAGATGACCTCTGTGATCAGTCACCGGAGACAAGAGACAGTTTTGTTTTTCCTAATTTCATACTAAACACTAACGTTATACAGTACACACCATATCTTTCTCCTTTTAACAGCATCCAACTCATCTGTATTAAACTGCATAAAAAAGTCACAACAGCTCAATTTTTTCTATTTTAATCACTAATTGAATCGTTTAATTTTAATGTATTTTATGTGTAACAAATTGAGTTTATGTAAAATGTGCTGAAAAAATTAACTGAACTCGTGTTTCTTTTAAATCTACAGTTTAAACATCAGGAGGTTATAAACATCTGGATTTAATGCAGAACCCATTTATTCCTCATGCTCCATGCGTGTGACTGTATTCTACTGAACTAAAATTTCTTTAATTCATAAGTCATGACTCTCAGCAGATGATTGGGTTATCTGCAGTGACAAAAATATTTAATAAGGGTGTTTTATTTACATTTCCTGTTCCAAATATCTGTTTTTCTTCTTTAAGTGACATTTAAGGAAAATTGGTGTCTTACTGGGCTATTATGTTTATCATAGTAACAGTCTGGTGTTATTTACAATAACTGTCAGACTTATTCTCTCAGGGCCTGTCCACATGTACCTGGGTATTTTGGTAAACATTTTTTGTGCTTTTTTTTTTTTTGCCCTTCGTCCTTACATAAATATTATTTTAGGTCACTGAAAACTGAGCTTTCAGATAAAGCTGTGCACCTTTATCTCCTTTTCTGACATCAGACTGTGCGCCCTATTATTGTTTGTAGGCTTCAGATTGGCCAACATTTCCATAGAAGAGCAGAGGCTGTTTTCCCATAGATTTCTATTCAACCCCTTGTTTTTGCATCCAAAAGAGTCACCCCCTGCTGGCAAGTAAAAAGAATGTTTAAGGAGGTTTAAGGAACTTCAGTACTGGCTTCACGTTTTAGACTCAGACACTCTTTTATAAAGTCTGCTAAAGCCAAGCTGTTTGGGCAGGACTTTAAATGACTAACATTCATTTATATTCATTTGAATGTTTATTTTCTGTCAAAACAGACCAGTTTATCACAGAAACACTGCAGTTTAACTTTTGTATAAAACAATTTTAATAATTATAATTTTTCATTAGCATTTATCATTTCATGAACATAGTATTTATATGGGTGTCTAATGTGAGAGTTTGTGTTTGTGGCTGTATGCTGAGTGAGTATGCACGTGTTTTCTTATCCTTTCTTACCTTCTCAGATGTAACCAAGGCTGCTGTGCTCGAGCTTGCAGGACAACAGTGAGCAGAGTTCTGTTCAGTTTTTTATCATGCTTCTTTCTGAGGAGGCATTCCTGTGTGTTATGCAGAGCATTGCCTTCATCAGTGTTGCCAGCTGACTGAACCTCTCATCTTTCCCTTTAAGACCCCAGAATCTGTCCACTCTCTCTTCCTTTGAGATGTACATCCTGTCTGAGACCTGGCAGTCTACCATCAAGCCTCAGCTGAAGAAACATGCTCCCTAGCCTTGCAATTATGAACACATTTCAACATATTTAGAGTTAGGTTACTCTGAAGCATGTAATGAGTGCCCTTACAATAAAGTCATAATTTGATTGGTTGATAAATCACAAAACAGTCAAGGTCAACTTTTTTCAGGAGATAGATCAAGGTGTGAGGTAGGTGTGAAGTAGCTGTGAGTCAACAGAAAGGTCTTCAGCACCTTCCTCATAAGCACCTGATGATGTCATTAGATGCAAAGACAGCAATGATGGTGAAAGCAGGACTGTGGGTTGACATTACTTTCTAATATCTCTACAGCATCATCTGGCAGGACCGCCAGGCTGCAGCACATTAAAAATTAACTTGCTTCACAGTATTTTGCATTTAACTGCCTATCAGATTTAATTAGTCATTAACTGAAGCTGCCAGAGTCCTGAGTATCACGCTATATACTGTTCAAATGACAGAAATTTGTTATAGTGTGTTTACTTACATCAATCCTGTCATGAGAGTTTGTGGTTTGAAAACAAACACAGATGTTGGAAATGACCTTCAGCTCCCATTATCGCTCTACACCCACCCCATAAGAGCATTAATTGTCTAACTGAATTCTGCTGGTGTGCAGAAGTCAGAGCTGGAGCAGAGGTCACTGCTCGCCACATGAAAATAAACCCGCCACATTATGAGTGTCACACATTTCTGTCGGGGGCGGGGCCTCGGGCACGCCAGCCCCGGTAAATATAGAGTTATAGACCGGAGGTGGTGAGTACAGAAGCAAAGCTGGGTGGGTTGGGGGGTATTCAGGGACAGGAGCAGCTGCTCATTTCATTCGAACAGACTCAGCAGTCAGTCAGCTCCAAACTATTCACCAGTGAAAAGAAAATCTACCAGGATCCAGCTTTCATTCATTCAAAAGCCTGCAGAGGTAGTTTATCCTCCATAAACAGGAAGTATGTAACGTACTGAATGCTTAAAGCAGAGAGGCAGAGCGAGGAGCTGAACTGATATTTATGTTTTATAGTTATTAAACTGGAGTTAAAGCAAACTAAAGAATGGCTTGATTACTAAAACTAACAGTGACTTAGAAGAAAGACACACAATAACTTTATATAGGTTTACTGTTGTGTCATTTAATTAATTTTATATGAGCTGCTTTTAAGCAAACCATAATCAACTTAAATATTAAATTAACCTACCTTACTCTGTGTTCAGTTTCCTGTGTACAGTATAACAGTCAGTACATCGGAGGTAGTTTAGGACAAAGAGACAGAGCGGTGAGCAGCACAACTCATTAGTTAACTATGATAACAACACTTCAGATAAATTATCAGATTTGCTAAATTTGTCTAACATTATGTATGAATTTTTTATTTATTTATTTTGCCGTTCCAGTGACATGACTGCAGACTCCAATCACTAAATTATTATTAAAATTTAAAAACAAAACCTCTGGTTAATATTGTATACCAAACAGAGACAAAGGATGAGAACATAGATGAAATCATCTGCTATTCTGCTATACTGTGCTGGTCAAATTCTGACTGACTTCATCTCATGTGTATACCAGTTAAAGCAGACACTGAATAGAAATAAAATAATGCAAAATTTTAATTTGAAGCTAAAGTATACGTCACCTTTGGGGACAATGTTTGAGAGCTTCAGGTGATCTCAGCAGATATCCAGATATCTGATATTCCAGGACCCATTCAGTTGAGTAACAACCTATGGTAGCCTACCAAAATTTTACCATTATTTATATTAAAATATCAGTTTAAAGTGGACATGAACCACTATATGTGCTCAGCATAATTTACAACATGTAGTCCCATTCTTAAAATTTGATACACATTTAACACTGAAACTGGGTTTTAAAATAAATTAGTAATTTTTTTGGAGGAAGTGTTTTTGGGTTTGTTGGTTGGTTTCTATTAGTAGTTCTACTCTGCTTTTACTAGCTATTTAAAATCAATCAGTCAACGGAAAAAAAGAAACTAAAAAGTAACCAGGGATCACTTTTGTATTGGCCCTAGCTGCAGCAAATAATTTTATAGAGTTAAAAAACAATGAAACGCTGCCCATTTTCTCTCTTTGCCACTTAAGCTGACAGTAGTTCTTCATTACTGTCAAAATGTGTGTAAATAGTCGTGTTGTTTAGGCAACCTGACGTGGAAAAGTCATGAAATATGAGATGATGGGGTTTTGTTTTAACAGAGTTACAGGATTTTTAAAATGCAAAGGGGGTCAAAATGAAGTGTTAAATTATTAAGTTTCATTTAATGTTTCAAATATCATTCTGTGACGTTTTAGATGCTAACAGGCTATCATTAGAAAACATTTAGAGTACCTGCTGTTGATGCATTGCCACTTCCAACACATAACAGCAGAACATCTGGTAACTGTAGGTTATAGGAGAAAGATCTCCAAGCATGTGATCCACACCAGCGTCCTGACAGCAGATCGGCATTTCCCTGCAGCGTCCACACCTGCACCAGGTGGTGTTGTCCACCCTCTCTGCTCCTCAGAGCTAACTCTTTCTCTCCTCCTACTCGGCTCAAAAGTATATACCATAGGGTGTCTGGGCATGTTGTGGAAATGCCTGTCAGCTTCACTGACAACTAACCAACCCTGTGATGAAGTCAGTGAGTGAGCCAGAAAGTTTCTATCAAACAAAAGTCAATTATAATTTAACAAGTAATAATTTTCAATCCCGTTTTTTCTTAAAATAAAAAATTCCAACACTTGCAATTATGTATAAATTATATTAATATGTATAATATATATTAATATATATATTAATATATTAATTCTAACTGATACATATTAAAAACATTAAAATTTTTCCCCAAAATGTCAGTTTTGCCATTCTCTAAAATATTGCATTGGGGTAGGGTTGGGGTTTTTACCTACAATGACCTAGACCTCAGAGGGTTACACCTGGAAAAATTCCACTTCATGTACTTCATGCACATAAATCAATAGATATGAGACTGAGCTATTAAAAAAAAAACATGTTTATTTCTACAAAAAAGGTTGAAATTTGTGTCCAGGAACACAAATCAATATATTTTGTTTTGTATCTCACAAACTGCTGTGAGACTGTTTTCATTTTATTGGAACACGATGGGGTATTAAGTGAAGGCGTATTAATTTGTAACACCCATTTTTCACCATGTCATTGAAGGATGAAGTATAGTTTGCACCTTTGGTTTCATACTGTCAAACTGTGAGGCAAAGAGCACTAAATACAACATATTAACACACACGTACTGCACACTGAGCAGTGTTCAGACTAAATAAACCCCTCTGTGCAGTGTCGGTTCAGAGGACTGGGTGTTAAAATAGTGTCACTCTGATACTCCTCCTCGCGCTCTGGAACTGTCAGTCATCTCTATAAAGAGCCTCAGATCTCAATCTCAGTCAATGTTTGGACTCTGTTGTCCTGGGGAAAGTAAAAAGGGCAGAGCTGCAGTGTTTAATCCCTTAAACATTCCCGCGCTGTGTAATCACACCAGACAACTGGGACTTCTCTGCATCCGTCCCTGCAGGCCTGCAGAGTGACTCCTAAGCTGTTGCTGATGTACATGTTTCACAGCTGCTAGCGTGAACGTCTGTGAAAATGACGGAAAATTATGAATCAGACTTGCGTGGGGCTGGCATTGCAAAGCGAGACTTGAATGGGAATTTCCATCATCCCCTGCTTTGCATTTCCCAAAATGTCAGAGTGTCGCCTTACAAAGAGTTTTTATTTTTAGCTACGGGGGGGTTTCGTGTGAGCACTGCTGCTCCCCTCTAAGTTTATCACCTGGCCTACATCCCGATGAGGACTGAATCAGGCTCCCTTTGGATCTGAAGCCTTTTTTTAAAAGGGGTAGGTGGAGTTTTCTCCTCTCTCCTGTCCCCAGACCTGAGTTCGGGTCACAGTGGTTGGTGTTGCTGCCCTGGTCTCCCTGCCGGTAACCCCAACGATCCTGGTCCCCTACTCCATAACTAAACCACAACTTTTACACCTTTAAGTTTTGAACTCCAGAGTCCTGATAATGGATCAGCTCAAGTATCACACCGCTGGCGTCCAGGAGAAGCTGGAGATCACTGGGGTGGAGGACGAGGCCGGGAACCCCATCAGCGCCCTGACCATCCTGTCTTTGCTGGAGCGCGTGGCCAGCATCATCGATAATGTCCAGTCCTGCCAGCAGCGTATGGAGGAGCGTCAGCAGGAGCTGGAGAATAACATCAAGACCATCCAGGGGGACGTCCTGAAGCTGGCAAAGGATCACACCGACACCAGCGGCACCGTGGAGAAGCTCCTGCAGAAAACCCGCAAAGTCAGCGCCAACGTCAAGGAGGTCCGGACACGCGTCGAGAAGCAAAATGTTCGAGTCAAGAAGGTGGAGTCCACGCAGGATGAGCTGCTCACCCGCAACAAGTTCAGAGTTGTCATCTACCAGGTCAGCAGAGTTTCTAAGTGTTAGATCTTTAAATGTTGAAATTTGACTTTATGAATTCCAGTGACCAAACACTTTTCTGAGCTTTTCTGAGAGCTGAACATGTGACCAGTAATAACTGAGACTGAAGGAACCAAGCTTTAACAGTGTGGAAACAATTTATGTGATTTTAAACCACAGCAAGCCTATGTGTTAATGGCTTAACTGCAGGGTTTAGATAGATTCTCTGACTTTTAAAGACATATCCTTGTGCCACGGTGACCCTTTGAGGACTTAAATGGACACAGTTAAATAACGAAAACCAAAAGAAATCAAAAAATAGATTCAATGGGCAGAAACAGGGGCTGAACAGCTGCAGTTAGATAACAACAAAGTCAACAGTATTCACATGGTGATCACATGAACCAATTTTGATTATTTATAGAAGAGGATTCATGATCTAGCCAATCACAACATGCTGAGCATTTTTCACAATCAAAAATTGCAGGGCAATTATTTGAATGGAAAAGCAGAACCTTCTCGTCATACTGGGCCAGATGTTCCAAATGTTCTGCTTTTTTGGTTTAGGTCACACTTTAGGTCACAGTTTCACTACCACTTGGTGAGTAGTTAGCGAGTGCTTGCAGGCATGTCATGTGACTGCAGCAGTCGGCTAGCAACCAAAGCAATCACAGGGAGGTTTTGGTGCACCACCCTCTTTCACCAAACAACAGCCAGCAACCACTCGCCAAAAGGTAGGCGAATATACATGTTTTCCCAGTGACCGGTGATTGACAGGAGGAGTCACCGATCGGTCTCTAGGCCTGCATGACTGAGATCTAATCTGCTTGATTAGGATTTTCTCTTGTTATTCCAAACAAAACAAAGCCAAGCACTCAAATCCTGAATTGTATTTTGGTGGAAAATGACACTTTTGTCCTTCAGTGCTGTGGGGCTTCTTTTAAAAAAAGAAGCAGTTAAAAATCTGCATTTAGTCCCCAGAGGAGGTAGATCCAGATTTCTGTTTATGAGATTTCTGTTTATGTTTATGAGTTTATGGTATCAGAAATTAAGTAGACCAAAGTCTGTGCCAAGCAGCAAAATGTTAACTGGATGAACTCGATTCATTAAGTGGTGGACGCAGTGAGAGGGGCAGGCATCAATGTGAGGAAATGAAGGGCGGATTAAGTTCAAACTCATAAGAGCCCTCAACTCCAAAACATTGGGAATTAATAGAAAGGCATCCTCGTTATGTTGAGAGGGCACACTTTCATCCAAAGTGTGGGCGACTTTAATCAGATCAGGTGGATTCACTTCAAAGTTTTAATCTGAAACACTCGACTGAACTCTTTAATTTAGAAAGCACAGCAACATTTACATGAATAAAAACTCCTGTTAAGTCCTTCCTGAACATAAAGAGTTGGAAAAATAAAGCAAAACTATAAGCGTCATTTCCAAGGAGACACATAATATTCTCTTTAAGAGCGCAAAGTGAGTCAGAATACTGTGAAGCACTCGTGCTGATTGAAGAGACGGCAGCTGGTAAAAAAGATGGACGGGCTTTAAAACAGCATTAAATTGCAGTGCGGTGGGACTTTCAGCTGAAGGAGTTAGTCAGATGATGGACAGAAAATAAAAAACATTTCTGTGAACTGAAAGATTTATAACGGTGATCAAAGACTCTGTGTTTATAGCTGCAGGCCTTATAAGTTCAGCTTTTGTCAGATGAGAGCTGTGTCAGATTTTGAATCTCAATCAGGAACATTTAGAGAGTGGAGTGCTGTCATTTTAGCTACTTGATTGTTTATTTAGTAATACCACCAACGATTAGTAACATGAACTTATATTTTTGTGTTTTGGGCCTCATTAAAATGATCATATTGATACTGATACAGATATTGATCATATTGACACTTATATTAGCGTGAAGGATCTACGAGGTACATTAAGATGTATACCATTAGACTAGAGTTCTTTTAATCTTGACGGCATTTGTCTCTGCTCATCAAGGACCTGAAACATGAACTTTTATTGAGGACAGTTTAACCCTCATCCTCCATCTTCCCTGTGCTGATGTGTTTATATTAGCCTAACCATAGCTCCAGGTAACAAATCATTATCTGTCAGCTAACCTGACTTCACTGATCCTCCAAATGTTGCTGGTATTTAGTTTTTCATCTCTATTTACATCCAAAGTACTAGCAGTGATCTATTTTATAGTTTTTTTTTAGAAGTACTTCAGTACTTCACTTGCTTTCTTCAGAGACTTCAGAGTTGCAAAGTTGGACCTATTTATCTGCAATGAGCACATGTTTAGCCTGGCTTAGCACAGAGACTTGAAACAGTAGGAACCTTTAGCCTCTTCTTTCTTTATAAAGACAAACATAAAAATCACAGTCTGCATTTTGGGGGGAGTTACAGTCAAGTTGTGATAGAATAGAAACCAAAGCCTGAGCTCTGGCAACCTGAACTTTACAAAAAGATGTAATTCCCCCTAAAACTACTATTAGATTTCTGTTGTATGTCATACAGACGTGTTAATTAAGTTGAAAAAGGGAAATTCAACATACCCAAATTTTCTCCTGAAACTCCCTCAATTGTTAAACCAGTTTCTTGTTGGAATTTGTCTCCTTAAGCTCACATTTTATGATCAAATATATTTTGACAGTCTCCTAAAAGTACAGCCCTGTATTTGCGTTGGGAATTTTTATCTTATTTCAAGATTTTTAGGATCTTGATATGAAGGCGTTAAAAATTAAATAATAAATATTTAAAATTGGGGATCATTTTCAGCTTGTACGTTCCATTTTAAGACCAGTTAAAGTCTTAAACTGGGGTGACTTTGAAGACAAATAATCTACTTTCAGGCATCATTTTACTGGTTGAAACTGGAGGGGGAGGTTTACTGTTGTTAATGTTTGATAGTGTTTCTGTAGAGACTAGGTTTTATTGATTTTTATTCAGCACATTTGTAGATTTATTTTCCTGTGAAATTTACAGATTTCACTTTATGAGTTTTGCAGAGCTGTGAAAGAGTTTTTGATCCCTCTGCTTCTGGTCTTATTTATGGTTTCTGCTCATATGTATCACTGAAATAAGATCACAGTGAAATGAGTCAATTACAGAGCTAATAAAGATATTTTATTAAGAAATAATAAAGAAATATTTTATGATTGTAGTCAAAAACCAGTCCTCACACATTTCCAGTGAAGACATCACATTATGGGAAGCTATGGAAGCCGTCCTGCTCTGTTTTCCATCCAGCTCTGCAGAGATAAGTTGAGCAGTGAGTTGCAGGTCCTCGATAATGTCTTCAGACTTCAGAATAGTAACCGGAGCTCTGTGTGTGCTTCTAACAGCTGCTGTGGATTCGTGACAGAGGGGCCTATTTTGGGATCACAGCATTCTTCCTCTTTGCCAGCAGGGACAGGCCATAAACTGCTGTCAGCCAGAATCAGGATCTGATATGTCAGCTCATCACAGCAGTCAGGATGCGGCGAGAAACGGGGTGTCAATCAACCTGACCGGCTGCTAAAAAGCAGCTAAAGAGATAAAGGATAATAGAAGATGAAAAAACTCCTGTAAGATGAGTCAGTATAAAAAAGAGATGGGAGGGCAGAGGGTTATGGACTTTGTGAACTAAACTCCAAGTCTTCCTACCCCAGACTATGTTTTCATCATTCTTCTCCAGCTTCATCATGGCTGAATTCTCTGCTGTCTCTTTGTTTGGTGGCTTTCTTTCTTCTTGCCTGCAGGACTGCTCTGTTCTTTTTCTGCACCTTCCACCAGCAGCTCATTTCTCTAAGTTCAAACCACTGAAACTCGTCTTTGGCCTGTTACATCACTTTAATAATGTCACTTGAGGCCTGTCTGTGTTTGAGAGCCTGTAAGCAGACAGAGTTTATGTCTTGCAGAGTGAGGGAGCGAGAGTCTGCCAGGTGTTGTCCAGGTCGGATCTCAAGTAGATCTCAAGTTTTCAAGTAGTTTTGTATGACTTTGGGTATGTTTTGTGTGCTTTTGTGGTCATTTTGAAGCATTTTGTGTCTTACTAGATGTTTGGCATGTGGAACTGTTTTACGTGTCTTCACGGTCATGTGTTTGTAGTAATTTTCAGTTTGTCTTGCTTGTTTTTGTTTTCAATTTTATTCTTTTTCTGGCCTTTTTGTCTGTTTGGTAATTGTTTTGTAATTTTGTGATCTTTCATGCAGATGTTTTTTGTCTGTCTTGTCATTTTGAATCAATTTCTGATCATTTCTATAGTCATTTTCTCAATCTTATTTATATTTTGTAACTTTTGTGAGCATTTTCTAAATTAATTTTCTATCTTTTTGCAGATATTTTTGTTGCTTTGTGTTTTGCTCTCTAAAGCTATTTTCCTTCTTAATAGCAACTAAAGATCGGTTGTTTTTTTTATGACTTACCTGGTTAAGTTGTATAAAGGCTTAAAGTTTGCATTTTTAGGGTCATGGCCTCTTTGACTGACAAGTGGATGGCGACACAGGTGGGTGTAGCTGCTAGCTGTCTGCTAGGCTTCACCTCAGCTAACTGGGGTCCATGAACTGGACCTCTGGACCGTGTTTGTGCTGTTGGAGCCTTTTGAAGCATTTTTAATCCAATTATCTGACCAATAATATGGCTGCTGTGCAGTGAAAACAGTTTTGGTGAGTGAAATTCTAGTATTACATTACTCTGTTACTTAGCACTAATTAGCAGGCATCAGTGTCTGTGTGATGCACTCCTACAGTCAGCTGATAATTTAGCACTCCACCCTCTCTTCTAAACTTTTCCATCTTTGGCTCCAAAAAGAAAAACCAATATGGCAGCTCCCAAAATGCTAACATTGACATCATGGTGCCTACATCCATTTTTAATATACAGTTATTTCTCTCCAATGCATCATGGGTAATTTGGGTTCATCATCTCCTCAAGGACACTTTAGACCACCAGCCTTCTGATTGATGGTCATTATTTTTCTTTATTTTTATGAAATCATAAATTTTTCCCTTTTGATTAACAGACCCCCCCCTCCAGGCTGCATCTGTACATGGATGATGAAACAGAATTATTAATATCTGCTCTGTTATGTAGAGTCTGTGTTCCCAGCTACAGTACATGAGATAATGCTGTCCTTCTTTATAGTGAGTCCATGTTTAGCTCAGCCTGGTCCCGGGCGGTCTTCTCTGCAGACAGTTGCAGTGTTGAGTTTCCTCATGACTGATGTGCTGTCAGTTATTCTGAGGCCTCCCTTCGTCTCCTAATATAGAGCTTTGGCTGTGGCCGTTTAACCGGGAAGCAGCGAGCGCTTTGTTAGAGACGGTCGTCGCCTCGCCGGCGGCTGAATAATGACGGGCGGACGGTGGGCAGTAATAAGAAAAAGATAAATGGCTGCCGGTTTATTCCCAGGGCTGTGGCTCACATGGCGGACATCAGAGGACAATGTGTAATTTTAGAGGAGTTGATGGCTTTTGGTTTGTGATGTTTCTGCTGAGAGAAGATGAGGAGTGAACAAACACAATTAAAGGAGGTCACCCTGCTAACAGACAGCAGAGCTGTCATTTTCCAAAGAACACTGTAAATACAGCTAAAACTGTAATATTTACTCACAGCCAGCTTCACTGTGCAGCAGTATTAATCACATCAGTCGTCACATTAATAATTAGTACTTTGTGAACTGATTTTTGTGGTCAGTTTGAATTGTTGTCAGACTCTTTGCAGTTATTTTTGGTCTCTTTGTGGTAATTTTCATCCATTTGTTGTCATTTTTAAGTAGTTTTGTTTGTGTTTGTTTAATTTTTGTGTGTTTATTGTCCAGTTATAATAAATTTGTGTCTCTATAGTTGTTTTGTGTCTCTCTGTGGCTGTTAATGTGTCTTTGTGATTGTTTTCTGTGTGTTTAAGGTCATTTTGTGTAACATTGTTTTTGTCTCACTGTGCTCATCTTTCAGACCTTACTGGTGCCTATTTATGTTTTGTGTGTCTACAGGGCCGCTTTATGTCTCTGTGTCTGATCTTTTTCTGCAATTCTTTTGTGTGTGTATGTGTGACTTTTGTGTGGATGTTGCATCTTGTCTGAATATGTAGTTATTTTGTTGTTTTATGTCTTATGTGGTCCCTTTTAATCAATGACATTTTTGGTCGTATGTCATGTAGTGTCTCTATAAAATCATGTTTTTCTCTTGCTGTGGTCATTTTGTATCTGTTTGTAGTCATTTTTAAGTAATAGCTTGTTTTAGTTTACATTTTGTGTCTTTGTGGGCACTGAATACCTCTTTAACATTGTTTTACGTCGAATGGTTTTGCTTGTCTTTAAGTGTCTTTTTGTTGTCATTTTTAATCATTTCGACTCTATCTGTAGATATTTTTGGTTTCTCTAATTTTTGGTGTTTTTGTGACTCTTATGTGAATGTTTTTTTGTAGTCATTTGTGGTAATTTCTGAAGTAGTTGAATTAGTAGTTGAAGTAGTTTTACTCTCCTTTGTTTAGGTTTCATCCTTTTTTTGTCATTTTGAATCATTTTGTGTGTCTTTGTGGTCATTTAGTGCCTCTTTATCATCTGTAATTTTGTTGAATCTTTTTGTGGTCATTTTTGTCTGTTTGGCCATTTTGTGTAATTTTGTGCTATTTTTAAGGTACTTTTACTAATCTTTGTTTGTGCTTTGTGGTCATTTTTGACCATTTTTGTCTCTGTAGTGTTTTGTGCCTTTGTTATTATTTCATATCTTTTTGGTCATTTTGTGTCTCTTTCAGGCTGTTTTTGTAATCATATATTTTCTCATGTTTTGTCTCTTTGTGGTGGTTTGCATCTATTTGTAGTCATTTTCATTTCTTTTGTGGTAATTTTTAATCATTTTGTTTGTTTCTTTGTGGTTCTTTGTTTCTTTTTAGTTGTTTTCCATGTTTCTGTCGTCACTTTCTGCAGTTTTGTGGGCATTATTTAACTAGTTGTACTCGTCTTTGTTTTGTTTTGTGTCTGTTTGTCAAGTACTTGTGTGTCAGTTTCATGTGGCTTTCCGATTGTTTTGTTTCTCTTTGTGGTCATTTTGAATTGTTTTGTCTCCTTGTGGCTCCTTTTATTTGTCTTTGGTTAGTTTGTGTAATTTTGTGGGGGTTTTGAGTCTCTTTGCTGACATTTTTTTGTCATTCTTTGATCGATTTGAGTGATTGTTGGAAGTCACTTTATGTTTCTTTTTATTACTCACTTGAAGCCGACCCCTGGCCCCTGGTGCTGTGCGTAGTAGGCCCCGTTCTGTCATCTTTTGTGATCTAAATGCATAAAGGTTGCGATTAGAGTGTGACTGATCTCTGGTTTGTTTCTGTGTGTTAACATAATTAAAGGCTCTGATGGTTTCTCTCTGTCTTTTCTTCCTCCTTTACCACAGAGGTTATTAATACATACTTCGACCCACATTCCCTGCTGGTGTAATTATTGTGTCATTCACAGTGTGTGGATACGCTCTGACGACTCCACCCTGATTAATGAGTGTCATCATCTCAGGTGGCCACAGCTTAATTAGGATTAATTGGCTTTCACATCCAAAGTCACCTGTAGGGCGCAGCAGGTGGAGCAGGCCTGCAACAAGCTTTCTCCAGTGGCTGCTTTGTTGTGTCGGCCATTTTAAAGAGTAAAGAGAGGAAAGTGTGCGGCAAAATTAAAACTCTTGTGTACTGTAAAAACTGGGCGTAGGTTTCCATAAAGCATTGGGGGTCAGGAAATGTTGAATATGAGGCTCTAAATTCCCCTTATTCTTATGAATTTCAGTCATCAATTTTTACTTTTTCTGCCACAACCTAAAAATTCTGTTTATACTTGAAGAAATATAAAGTACTAAAGCTCTTTGGCATTCTCTATCACCTTAAAATAAATAATTACTCTCAACTTTTCTCATTTAATATAAACCCTGCTGAGGGTAAATTAGGATTTACTCTCTGTCTTCTTCTGTTTTTTAACCTGCTTTCAGATGTGAGTCAGAGTAACGAGTGGATAATCCTGTCTGATGGGGGAAGTAACCTGTTCATAAATAAATGAATCAACTCCTGGACTTTAAAAGCTCAGAGGTGTTTTATCAAGATTTATGCTAACATTCAAAACTTTCTACACAATGAAAATACGCCACAGATATCTGAGTTCTTGGGTCGTTGTTAAGAATTATGGACAGTTGTGTTATTGAAGCTGACTGAAAATATGTTAAGATGAGTTAGCAAACTAGCAACAACACTTCTTTGGTTTTTAGTGCCTGAATTTAAGCAAACAGTTTTTTTCTGCCCAAAACTAACCAACAGGTTTTAGCACCTGAATTTAACCAAGAGGTTTTTGCAGCCTAAATCTTTTAGTAAGTGAATGCAAAAGTAAACAGAGAGTGAAAAATCAAATGAAACAGTGAGTGGGAAAAAACAAAACCAAGTGCAATACTTAAAGGTCCAGACAGCATACAAGTCACAGTTTCCTGGCTGATAAATCTACGACTTATCCCACCACCACCCCTCCAGTCTCCTAATGTGGACTTTGTAGGGCTGTAAAACAGGACTGTTATTTCTTGGTGGACAATATACTGAAGCCACTGTTTCAGCGCACCAGCGCCAACAGGCACCATAAACGTAACTGTGAGATGTAGGCGTCATCTGACAAAATGTGAGGCCCCGGGATGAGAACTTGTTTAAAACTACCTGAATCAACTCTGATAACAGTCCAGTCCACCAGGGACCAGAATTCAACCAGATGGTGAGGTTAGTATTTCTGTGTTCCAGGTGTCGTTCCTGCCAGCAGCTTCCTGTCTGAATGGATCAGTTACTCGTTGTGTAAAAATAGAAAAACTGGATCTCATGACGCTGCCGGTGTTTTCAGAGCTTGTAGGTCGAATCTCACAGAGTATCTCAGAGGAATATCAAGTTTTCTGCGTGAGCTCCCCTCTGCTTTACGAGCAGCAGAGTAATTTATCCTCAATGGATAGAAGAGACAGATGGATATCACTTTGAACTGTGTGTGTTTCCAGAGATAGACGAGGCATTTTGTTAATGAATGACAACTTCTGCTGCAGAACTTTAAAGAGTAAACCAGATTTTAGATTAATGAGCACTTTCAGAAGGGCCTGTGCAAAGATTAAAAATCCAGCTCCAGATTTTTAAAGAACATTTTGAGACGGATGTCTGTCCTCCACAGAGTCAGATGCTTTAACCGGATATCTGTTTCACCTCTCCTCATCCAGTACAAAAATAGGAAGTGTTTAGCCTGACTTCAACTAAAGTAACCCTCTGAGGTCCAAGTAGGTGAATGAAGTAAGTAGGTAAATGAGGTGAATTGGTTTTTATACAGTGCTATGTAGTTTGTTGTTCGCTATAATGGACATCCAGGTTCCACCATCCTTTGCTCCTGTTGGTAGTTTTAGGGGTATTTTTGGTCCCTTGATTGCCAATAATTAAAAACCCATTACCTCCTAAAACTATGATATATTCTGAGAGCATAGGGTTAGGAGGTAATGTAGGGAAATTTCCAATAGACCAAGTTCAAAAAAGGAGTCTATGGCTGACGCGTGTTCCTGGTTTCCAAAAAGAAATGTTTCCAGTTGAATTATGACTTGAAGATTGTTTTATTTTTTACAAACTAAAGATGTAACAATGAACTCCTTCTTTTCTAATCCTGAAAAGATCAATTATGTAACTCATAAGCATCTATGAATAAACCAAACATGAACTTAATCGTAAATCCAAATATAAAGTAGACATCTGGCGCCTACAGGTAATGTTCCTGTAACGCTGACTTATGCTGGGCTCAGATTTTTATCTGTTACAGTGCATCAGATTACGCGATTCTTGAGTCACAAAATCTGTTTTTTTGCACAAATAAAATTTGTATGGACCTAATAAAATGATCCTAAAAGGTGCACTATTTAGGTTGCACTGATCAATACCACCATGATCATGAACAGCATGATGGTCATGCTGTTCAACGTGAGCTCTTTAGCCTCTTTTATCTCCTTGTTTTGTTTTCAGTCTGTCTTGGTTGAGTCTAAGTGTTCCCACCAGCAGCAGGCAAAAAAAAGGCTACAAACAAAGGATTCAGCCAGTCAAAAGTGAAAAAAATAAAAATTCCAGCATTTCCATATGAAGTTTTCAGGGCTGAAAAACGCATTAAAGCTCTGTTAAAGCTGCAACCACCCCCTCAAAGTGTCACCATCTAAAGCCAAAATCTAATTTTTATGTCTGTAACGTAGAGGAACACATACAAGCATCGGCACCCAGGATGTTTGATATGTTTTCTGATGATTCGCTGCAGAAAACTTCAAAAAGTGCATTTTGGGTGAACTTTCAAGGGTCGTATCACTGTGTGGGATAGGACGCTGGTCAAAACAACATACAGCACATGAAAGGTCTCCTTTTTACTTATACTTATACTTTTTACTTTATACTTCTACATTTTGTTAGTAGGCTTATCTTTTAGCTGTGATTCCACCTGTATCAAAACAACCTGATAATTTAACAGCAGTGTCAGATTGATACTCAGTGTCGGCAGATCTGGAAAAAATTAGATCGGCGCATCTCTAATTGAGATGAAAATCATTTTTACAGGAGAAGAAACATTCAGAAAAACACACTCAGCAGATGGAACAATAACAAAGAAAACATCATAAAAACTGTTGCAGGAATCATAAAAACATTAGATAATAAAGTTCTAAGATCTCCAAGGGGAATGAAGGGCTCTAGTTTTTACTGTTTGGAGTTTGTTCCATTTGGTGCTGAAATCAGATCTGACAGGGTTAGTGCACACATGCTGAAGATAACAGGCCTTCAAAGTGATGGCATGTTGTGTCTTGTGTAGTCTCCTCCATCGGAGTAACAAAATTTATCTTTACCTTTCATTTAATCTGCAGGGTGAGACAGAGATCCCTTCAGTGGCCGTCACCAAGTCTCCCAAAGGACCTGGCCTGGAGGGGCTGGATATTGAGCCAGACTCCTACGACATCCCTGCCGACCTCTCCTCTGATGAGGAGTACCTGAGCATGGAAGAAGTGGACCCCTCGCGAGCTGCTCGCCTCAAGAAGTCAGTCATGAAAAGCACAGAAACACTGAAGGCTGCCTTCTCCAAGGAGAACATGAGCAAAACCAAAGACAACCTGGGCACCAAGTTCCACACCCTGGGCGAGAAGGTGATGCCGCCCGAGCGGAGGGAAAAGATGCACCAGGCCGGCGAGCGTCTGAAGCAGTCCGGCGAGCGGCTGAAGGAGAACATCGCCAAGAAAGCTCCGAGCAAAGAGGCCTTCCGCATTAAGCTGAAGAAGGAGAGAGCTGTCGCCGAGGGCCAGGAGGGCGCTGAGGCCGAGGCTGGGCTCCAGGGAAAGGTCAGCAAGCCGGAAGGGGGGGTCACCTACACCGAGGTCGCAGTGGAAAGCAAAAGGGAGGGGCCTGTGGAGGAAGCCAGCGCCACCCGGATAGCAGAGGAAGATCAAAGGAAGTAGATGGCCCACGATAGGACATATCTGAAAACTTGTGAAGGCAGGGAGGTAGAGAGAAGGTCTGTGATTGGTCGACATCAGTGAAGGGCGTTTTATTTGTTTGACTGTTTTAAAATGGAAGAAGTCGGTACTGACACCAGAAAAATCATCTGAATATAAACTGGTTATTTATAAAAATGTGCTAGTCATTTCATTCGGCTGATGCACGGAGACAAAATCAGGTTTCTGACTTTAGATAAAAGGTCCATAAAGTGTGAAAGGTGCAGATGAGGTTGAGGTTTATTTGCACATCATGTCTGAAGGGAAAAGAAAGATGTTAGATGGTGGATAGAACTTAGAGAAGGACGATGAATGCTGAAGTTTTTGATTTTTTTTATCTGGATGTTCATATATTCATATACATACTCACATATGGAGAGGTGAAATTGGCCTCAGCTGGTCTCTGAGAAGCCTGGTGAGAAAAGAAACTAACACAGAGTCGATGTCAGCCTGGTTTCAGTGTGCAGAGGAAACCCTGTAGTGTTAGAGGCAACTTCCGCGAGCGCTTAGATCATAGACTGATGGACAAAAACCTGAGGCCACATTGGAATAAATACACTTGTTCAGTTTTCTTCCAGTCTTCACCAGAATTGGCACCAACGAACTTCAGACCAAGTCTCACAAAAACCATCAAATAGATTTTTGAAAGTGTTGTCAGTCACAGCCAATTAAAACCAAGCAGGAAGTGAGATCTCATTTTAAGAACTATTTTATGTACATAAAATGTGTATATAAAAGATTGACAAAGCTTTCATGCAGCCAATGCAGAAGTGCTTTAAACCTGCATTGTTTGACCAGCAGGGGGCGAAAAAAGAAAAAAAAAAAACAGCCCTCTCTTTCCAGATTACTTTATGGCCTTAATTTTTAATAAAACACTGGTCATTTTTAGAGTCAGAAAGGAGCTTAAATCATTTTAAAAGTGTTTAAAAGCTTTTAAAATTTAGTAAAAGTGTCAACAGAATGTGAAGAAGCAGCAGCTATAGCGTTATCTCCAAGATAGGGCAGACTTCACCCTCACTTTGAACTATTTTTTCAAATAAACACAGAAATATTAGATTAGTTAGAAGTCGTCTTTTGACATAGCAGTGCAAAATAATGTCAAAAAGAAGAATGTAATGTTGGTGCAATATTTTGTGCTGAAATGCTGCCACCTTGTGGTTAAAGTTTTCATTAAATTTGCCATCAGTTTTTACTGAAAGTACCTTTAAATCTGCACCAGGCTGCTCAACTTAAACTGGTTAAAGAGGCATGTTGTTTTAGTTCTTTGTTTAAATATTTAAACCAAGCAACCTGTATTTTCTGTGGCTGCATCATTCCATCAAAACCCAAAACTCCCAAAATGGGCATTTTTTTGGTCCATTTTTCCCCTGAGACGACATTAGAAACTGTGGGAAGTCTACGAGAATTTAAATAAATTTCTAAGACGTTTGATTAAAGCCGCCAAACTCGCAGCTTTTATAAAATATTTGCCCGGTGCAGCTTTAAGTTTAATAGAGGAGCAGATGCAGTAACTGGTGCTAAAACTAATAAAAACTTTGCATGAAGTTGAGAGCAGCGCAGCCCCTTCTAGCAGTGACATTAGCCAGACTGTAATTACTCGTCTGAAATTGAATGTGGTGGATTTGAGGCGGTCTGAGCTCTGGTGTTGGTGGCTTCAAAGGTTTGTGAGAGATTTTGGAGTATGAATGTTTTATTTTTTGCTGCTTGATATTCATAGGTTCTTTTGAAGTTCAGTGAGCACGCTGAGTTTATTCTCCTGCAGTGATTACTGAGGTCGCCGCCTTCATCAGGATCACAGGATTTAAAGTTTTTGGTGCTTCAGTCATCAGATACTGTATAGAGGCTTTGCTTTCATAGTGCTGTCATTATACATCAGTGCTGTGCCTTATTTTGAAAATACACTTCCTGTATATCTTATACTACTTATGTTTCTGTGTTGCTGAGAGAGTTTAATGCAGTAGATTGTATCTGGATTCACTTCTTTGTGTTTCCTTTTTCACTTTTGATTACAGCTCAGCTTCCATTTTTACAATAATCAGCTACAACTGCTCAACGATGAAAAACAGCTGTCTTTATTCACTTTGTTTCATTTTTGTATAAATAAAGTTCTCGTGAAACCTGGATGCTCTTTATTCTTTTCCTCAATTATCATTATTAAATCTTTGTTTATACTGTCCACACACAGTTTGGTCAAATTAGAGCTTCTAATCATGACTGAGAGGCAAACCTTCAGGTCTAAAAAATGAAAACAATGCCGAAATGCCAAGAACTGCAGTTCCTCTAATGTCCACCAGAGGCTGCCTCCAGCAGTGAGTCAGTCCCCATAGACTCTCATGTTAAAATGTCCAACTTTACAGCAGAAATAAACATGTTTAAAGGCCTAAAATT
Source organism: Heterochromis multidens (assembly GCA_015108495.1). Classification (NCBI taxonomy): domain Eukaryota; kingdom Metazoa; phylum Chordata; class Actinopteri; order Cichliformes; family Cichlidae; genus Heterochromis; species Heterochromis multidens. Next base: position 23,830 of record VUQS01043788.1, read on the forward strand.
AGCAGCGTGGCAGCTTTGATATTGTACTAATATACTTTTGCACTACTTTTATTTTTAGGGTGTTCAACAATGTCTCAGTAGCCTATTCAACCACTTTTGCAGTAAAATATTTTTATACATGACTACATACTAAATTTAAATGTGTGACACCTTAAGAAAATGGGAAAAACATCACTGTGCTTTGTTCTGTCTCCACTTTTGGGTCCCTTATCACTCAACAATCAATTAATCAGGTCATCTCGTTGAGACTGAAGTCTCCTTTCAAAAGCACGTTGAGAAGAACAAAGCATTCATAATCAGACAAACAGTTAGCAATTAACACAACTAGGACATATCAGTAAACAAAAAGAAGCGTCAGGAAACAATAATAAAGTTTTAAAAACTCTAGCCTGGGGGCACTTTGCAGTTTGTTCCATTTAAAGTTAGCAAATCAGTTCTGCCCAGGCTTGTAAGCAGGTTTAATACAGGCATTTTAAATAGACGTAGACCAGCCAGGAGAAGAGGGTTTAGAGGGTTAAAGTCCATAAGCTGACTATACTGTGTGACTTTGGGCTGTCACAGGCTCCACACCTCACAGCTCGATCAAAAGTGTCAGAAGTTTATACAGTTTACACACAGATCACAGTGTGTCTGCTGCTACGACCTGCATTTACTAACCGACAGAGATTACTGGATCCTTTATTTGTATTGTATTTATCATAGGTATTATTTTTACAAAGATTTCCGTTTTGATAAACATGTTTTTTCTTCTGTGGACCGCAGGAAGACCAGCTGCTGCACCGCTATAGCTAATGGAGATCCTGATAATTTAATCCTGATAAATTTTAACTGGGAGTCTATGGGGGCTGACTCACTTTTGGAGGCAGCCTCTAGTGGCCATTAGAGGAACTGCAGTGTCGTCTATGGTTTTTTTAGTCCCAGAGGCTGATGGTTAGAAAATGTTAGCAAGATTTACAGTCACATGATAAAAAAAGTGTACAGAGTTGCCCAGATACAGGTGGTGGGTTCACTTACCCCACTCTTCCTTGTTTCTATTCATGTGAAATTTTTATATATTTTTTAGATAAAATTACAGAATTAAATCAAAATTAAAACTTTATTACCTCATCAGTTTAATGCAGGACAGCAATATCAGTATTCACTCACTGCTGAGTACGATGGACACACCATCGGTCCCTGTGGGCATATTATAATTAATATTGCTGTAATTACATTTCTGACTTTCATCAGGTCTGACTCTTTGATGCACATCTTTTTCCAGATGTGTGGTTTTGTCAGTAACATCTGTTTAACAGCAGCCACCGAGGCTCTGATCATCCCTCCTCTCTGATCTCAACTGTCTGTGGCTCAAATTAAATCACTGCCTGGATGTCAGCTCCAGTAAAACAAGATCGCTCAACTGAGTCAGCAGAGTCCTGCCGATTCTCCCCTCGACCGGCGGCGGCGGCCTCCAAATGAAACGCCAATCACTATGCTTCGCTCCGGAGGGGATTTACAGGCCGACTCCTCTCTGTGTGGCCAGAGGCCGCTGCAGTTTGTCAAGTGTGAATTTATTACATTTATTACAAACCCCGGGGCTCTTATTTCCTAAAAGAGTCCAATCAAACCAACCGGCTGCAACACAAACCCTGTAAAGATGAAGGACGATCAAAGAGGCTCTGGATGATCCAATTATCTGCAGAGTGCATGCCAGTCGGAGCTTTATTTTGAAAGGAAAACATTGTTATTTCATCTATCACATGCCAACTAAAATATCTTTTGTTCAGCTGAGGTTCTTAGTGGCTCTTGGAATAAACCAATTTGTGAACAAAGACAAAATTAGACAGACGAGGCAAACTGTGAACCTGCAGGCAGCAGCTGACATAGAAAGTCTGCAAAGCCAGTCAGTCCCCACAGACGTGAATACAAGCAGCCAAAATGAGTTTCCTTCATAGCGTGGCTGGGCTCAGCCTAGGAGACAGAGCGAGGAGCTCAGAGATGCAGAGGAAGGACAGAGTAGAATCAAAAGGAGCCAGCAGAGGTGGCTTGGGCATGTGATTAGGATGCCTCCTGGGCGCCTCCCTTTGGAGGTTTTCCCGGAACATCCAACTACCTGCTGGAGAGATTATTCTCACGTGACGTCATGCGCATATTCCTCGAGAGTTGTTCGCCATATTGGACGTGATACAATCACTGGTTGCTATGGAAACGTGTATTCCCCCGTTGGTTGGCAGTGTCTCCTGGAGGTTTCAGACTCTCACTGGGTGAAATCAGATTCAAAGAAGGTGCTGCACCAGAATCCTCCCAGTGATTGCTTTGGTTGCAGGAGGTTGCCACAGTGTCCTATAATTTTTCATGTTTGTCTGCAAATACTTGCCAACTACTAGCTGAGTGGTAGTAAAACTTGATAAAGTGCAACACAAACCAGAAATGGAGAAGGTTCGCCTTCAGAATAAAAGCTGTGCCTCAGTGCTGAAGCCAACAGGTACCAAAAGGTGCATCTTTTACTCTGAAGGCGAACCTTCTCCATTTCTGGTTTGTGTTGCACTTTTTTGAGTTTCACTACGGCTCGGAGAGCAGCTGGAGAGTCTTTGTAGACAAATTCATCACTTCCATTTAAACTATGACCACAGCAGTATGCTAGCGACCAAACCAATCACAAGAAGCCTCTTGATGCATGCTCAATAATCCAGGTAAAAGAATCCCAGAAAGCTGAATCTGTTCACCTGGACGTAGCGTTTTTAGTGGGAGAAACGTTTCGTCATTTAATCTAAGTGACTTCTTCAGTCTCAGCTGACTGCAGGCTTCCCCAACCTTATAAACAGTACATTTGCATAATGACCGAAACCAGCACCACTGACTAACAATGGGCCATAAGGTCAGTTTCATGATCCCCAGGGCAATCACAAGAAGGTTTTAACCAACCAGTTGGAGAATACATGTTTTTCCTTATCGACAGGTGGTAGACCTATGTGACTAAGACTTTAGCAATAATTTTTCCAGCGACTGCCATGAACCTTCAGCAATGACTCGCAGCTGGTTGGGGAATCCTCATTTTTCCCTCATGACCGGTGGTTGCCAAATGGTCTGTAGGCCTGTGTGGCTGGGGCCTTATTCACCTGATCCTACATTGTCACCATGATTGTCGCACATCCAAGTTAATGTCACATGGTTAGTGGTCACATGTCTGTAAAACCTCAATATCTCGTCTGGCCTGGGAGCTTCTTGGGATCCCCAGGGAGGAACTGGAAAAGTGTAGCTGGGAAATAGGATGTCTGGAATACCCTGCTTAGCCTGCTGCCACTGTGACCCAAGTTTTGATAAGCAGGATGGATGGGATTTCACTCACCATAAATGCTCAGTTAGTACAATTAACCACAGTTAACTCATATTATTTGTCATCACTTTGCTGCACAAATGACCCTGTGACTCCCTGCAAACACAACCTTTTTTTTCTGTGCCTTTGTTGTGTTAGCTGAACAGTAGCTGATAACTTAATCCTCTGCTCTCTCACCCAGAAATGATAACTTCTGCTAAAATCGAGGCTGTGAAACTAACCTATGATGGTTTGGAGTTCTAACAGCTGGTGGAGCTTTGATTAACTGGCAGAGCTGCGTTAAAGTGGGGGTGAGTCTCAGTGTAAATGAGCTGCAGCGGCTCTGTCTAATTTCAGCACCGCTGCTTTTCATAACCTTGGCAAACTTAGAGATGACACTGCTGGGCACCAATCAGCCCATACAGACGGGAACCCGTGCTTCACCCGTTACCAGGTTGTCACGGCAACCATACCCATCAAAGTTTTCAGAGAAGTGGAGCAAAATGCTGTTAATTAATTTCTCCTCATCCAGGCGGATCTGTGTGACTGAGCCACAGGACGACTGTGTTTCTCTCCAGTGTTTCTCCTCCCGCGTAGCTTCACCGATGCCAAAAACCATAATTTTGATTTATTTCAGCGCTTCAGAGAGAAAGAGACGGAGACGCCACTCTGGAGCGATTGTGCTCGGCTCCATCTGTTTGTTATGCATTAGCTGAGCACAATTGAGCTCTTCAAGCAATCTGTTGAAGAGAAACGGCCTCGGGTGGAGTGCGGGGAAGGAAAAGAGGAGCTCCATTAACACGTTTTCATTTTCTCCTTCAGAGTGTGAACACTTCTTCTTCCTCCTCTGAGCCAGAAACTCTTGAATAGGCTGCACAGGTTTTTCCTGAGAACTCTCTGAGATTGACTTGTCAAATCTGTTCTTTCAGTAGCGTAACATGTGTTCACAGGTAGGATTTACATTTTTTATGGCAGGGTGAAGTTGAAGAGCTGCACCGGATTTAAGGCTCTTTTCTGTCTTTTATTTCACTTCATGTTTAAGGTGAAAAGCTCTCAGGCTGCAATGTAAAGTCTTACTTGAAATATTCTGCCACTAACGGTTCTCCTTTGTTCGCTGTGACAGCTACAAGGCCACAGAAGAAGAGCAACCAACTGACAAAGGAAGTAAAGAAAAGCAACTTTCTGCACCTTCAGCAAACACCAGCACCAGAAAAAAACAACTGTTTCAAGAAATTTAAAGTATATGAGTATAAAGTCTGCAACATAAACCTCAAACAGAAACAGAAGAGGAGGGAAAAAACTATTTAAACCACAGAGTGATGCTAAAACGCAGCATTTACTGCTCTGTTTTCACAGCATTGATTTGGCCTCATTGGAGAAGCAGCAGGTGTTTAATCTGTCTGGATCCATATCTGAGAAATTATGAAGTGTTGCATTATGACTGCAGAGTGCTTATGTCCACACCAGCAGTTTTTCCACACTGTTTAAATACATTTACTTGGAGGTCGGTGTGAAGGTGAGCATCCAAAATGTCACTGACGATCCCTCAGTGCACAAAAAAATCTGTAAAACAACTTCAGTAAATTAAAGAAAATGTCAGAGCTGAAGTTTACTTTTTCACTTTGACTGTTTGTAGTTAACGGAGCTCTGCGTTAGCTCAAAGAACTGTTGTTATTAATGAAGCCTCTGGTCATTTAAGCCCCAGTCACACAAGCCTAGAGATCAGTCGATACCATGCTAGCAACTATCACATACCTCCTGAATTTCACTCCCCAGCCCATCAGGGAAAATATATTTGTCCCTGGGAACCTCTGGTTGCCAGTTAGCATTGGCCAAAACAGTAATGAGATATAAACAAAACTGTTCTCCACCATTATTTTCCCTGTTTATGTACTGTATGTCATGTACAGCTGTGATCAGAAGTTTACATCCACTCATCATGGACATAAATGTCGGGGTAATTTTGGGCTTTTAATAATTTCTTTGACCTGTTCTTTTTCCAGGGTGGAATGATTGTACAGCATACATCTTTAATAACTTTAAAAAACAAGAATTGGGTGCACAAGTTTGAATTTATTTTGGATTTTCTCTGATCCACACAGGGTCAAAATTATACATGCAGGGTCAAATATATACATACACCCCTACTAATACTTGGTTAAATATCTCTTAGCAAGTTGCACCTCGACCAGACACTTTTGGTAGCCATCAACAAGCTTCTGGCATAATTCTGGGTGGATATTTGACCACTCTTCTTGGCAGAATTGGGTTCATTTAAATTAGTAGGTTTTCTGGCACAGACCCGGCTTTTAAGCATAGTCCAGTAGTTTAATGTTAGCCTGCATTCCTTAAAGAATTTAGAGGTAGTCCTCCTCCTTCATTATTCCATCCACTTTGTGTAATGTACCAGTACCACTGGCAGTAAAACAGCCTCAGAGCATGATGCTACCACCACCATGCTTGACAGCTGGTACAGTGTTCTTAGGTTTGAAAGCCTCACCTTTACTCCTCCAAACATACCTCTTGTCATTTTGGCCAAACACCTCAATCTTTGTTTCATGTGACCATCAAACTTTTCTTCAGAAGACATTTGGCTCGTCCATGTGGGCAGCTGCAAATTTCAGTCATGTTTGAAGGTGTCGATTTTGGATTTCTTGGTCTGCACCTTCTCAATCCATGGAGATGTAAAACTGGCTTCACTGTGGAGAGTGATGCTGGTGTTCCAGCAGTTTCCAGTTCAAGACAGGTTTGAGCCTCGATGGTTCCTGGGTTGTTCCTCAACATCTTAACCAATTTCCTCTCATCTGAGGGTGACAGTTTGGGTCTTCTTCCAGACCTTGGCAAAGTGGTGACACATCCGAATAACTTTAAACTGATGATCATGGAATCTGCAGTTGTTTGGAAATGGCTCCAAGAGACCTTCCCAACTTGTGTAAATCTACATTTCTCTTTCTTAGATTTTCACTGAGTTCCTTGGACTCAGTAGTCAGTCATGATCACTAAGAAGAAGTTAATGGGCCTTGTCAAGTTAAAAGATACTGTATTATTGAAAGATTTAAGTGAGTGTATATTTGAGCCTGTATGTATAATTTTGACCCTGTGTGGATAAGAGAAAAATCCAAAATAAATTCAAACTTGTGCACCCAATTCTTGTTTTTTAAAGTCATTAAAGATGTATGCTTTCCACCCTGGAAAAAGAACAGTTCAGAAAACGGAGTACACTGGCCTCCCGTCTGGTTTCTAGCTGTAGCTTTAGCAGTCTGCATGAATCTGGCGATAAAGTAAAGTTAGAATGAAGTCATTTGAAAATATTCAAGTTACCAGATGAGCCCCATGAGTTTAAATGAGTTAGCTAACCTTATTCACTAAATACTGATATAGCTTTTAATTTGTCATGTGAGGAGGCATGTAGATGTTAGCTAACGTTAGCCAGAGGAAATACAGCTGCTGAAAAGCGAAGAATCCCCTGATGAATCAAAACCATAGTAATTGTTTTTCAAGTTACGTTATAATCCATTCAAAGACATTAAAAAGTGTTTAACACATAAAAGAAATAAAATATCACCTGTTTAAAACCAGCTTAACCATCAATAAAAATAATAAATTAGAAAAATATGAAATTCAGTCAGTAAACATAGCAAATGTAAAATGAAAATCAAAATGTGACCTTTTTTTGTTGGCGGACATAAAATAATATATATTATATAAATACCTTTTTCATTATTATCAGACTGTTTAAGTTGTTCAGTTTCATATTCATTTTACATTAAGTAATTTGTTTAAATAAAAAAACACATAACTTTCTCGGGTTAATATTGGCATTCTTGGCTTCCATACAGAGTGATCCAGTAAGGGGCTTTTTATATAGAAGGTACAAAAATAACACAGTGAGCTGCCTCTCAGTTATACCTGTCTGTGTTACTGTGAAAATGCTGTCAGATACAGTGTGTGTGTGTGTGTGTGTGTGTGTGTGAGTGTGTGTGTAACAGAGCTAACAGCTCTACCTGTCAGTCAACATAATGGCTCATCAAGCTGTGAAAAAGACAGCGTTTTCTTTACGAATCTGCCGTTTCTGAGACGTGACACCTTCTGTTAGGCAAATGAGTGCCGACTCGATAGCGGAGGATAGCTGTGAGTCAGCCTCACATCTGTGCTCACACAGCAGAAGCAATTACCAGCATCACACCGACTGCTGCTGCTTTACCGTTATCTTTGACCTTTACTGACCTCTATCAGCCAGCAGTCTGAACTGCAGCACCAGACGTTCACGGGACAAACTCACTCATTTTTATGGTACCATAACCACGAATTACTCTCACAGCATACAGCAGCTCTTCCAGCCGTTTTTATATTAATAAAGACTATTAATCAGTGCTTATTCTTTACCTTTTAAATCACTGTTAAAGACTCATATTTAGCAGGGCCTTCTTCTAAATTTATTACAAATTTATTGTAAAGTTTCCTGTATCTTTAACATTTTTAGTTTACCTCCATTTTATCCTTTAAACTACATTTATTGGTTATTTTTTATTTATTCTTAATGATGATGCACACTGTATTTTATCCTATCTTATTCTGTTTAATCTTATTTTGGAATTGCACTTAATATTTTAAACTGATATGTGAATTATTTCATGTTTAATATTTTATTCTTTAAATTTATTTTGTTTTAATTTTATTGTGTGTTTTGTAACTCTGGTTTTGAAAGGTCCTATACAAATAAACTTTACTATGATTTCATTCATTATTATTTATCTCTTGTTTTTAATAAGTTCTGCTTTGGAGTGACAAGATGGTTTAGATGGACACAAATTTAGGTGATAATTGCTTTCAAATTTAGTTTGTGTTTTGGGGTAAAAATCACCTGAGCTTTGTGTCTTCTGGTCACTCAGTCAGTGGATGGATTGTCATAATAACTATCGATTTCATCATGTTCGCATTTGTATTCTGTTTAGGCTTTGTTTAGTATAGTTGCTTATGTTATTTTTCCTTATTTCTTCCTTAAGTTACTCAACAGCTACTTTGAAACATAGAGCACTCATTTTGGCAGTTATTTTCAAGCCTTATCTAAATCAGCTTTCATTTCATTGGTCAACACACATAAAAACTGCACATACAGGGTATCCAGTCAACTCTGATAAAAATCACCTACGACTTTGCTGACTTTGCCCAAAAATAAAGTTTTAAAAGCTTTTTTTCCCTGGAAGTTCTACTTCTACCACCTTTTACTTGTTGTAAAATCCTCCCATAAATTTCAATTCAGATTTATTTCAGTACCATGCCTCTGTCTCTAATAATGTCTGTACTGCTGCTGCACTGGCCCAACATAGTCCGTCACTGTCAGCTGCACCACAATGCTGCAAACTGCCCAGTTTAACCTGCACTTACTGTCCAGTATAACCTTTGAATAACATAGAATTATTATATTTTGATTTGTTATCAAAGACATTTCTCAATAGGAAATAACTATCAGGACATTACATGCAATCTTTAAACTTCCAGCTTATCAGAGGTCACTTGCAGAGCGGTCCTTATCTCTGAAAACAATCTCTCATCTTCCTTGCCTGTCCTCTCTTTCTGGCATGTTTCTTTATTTCTCAGAGTGAGCTTATCACACATTAACCTCTTTTTCTCCATGCAAAACACAGCAGCTGTAGCATCAGCTAGCAGACAGATTGTGTGTAAAGTTACTCCATTTATGCTCAGTCCTCTTCAGCAGACTTTTTTTTTAATATAGTTTTTTACTTTTCATTTTTCCCATTTCTTTAGTTGAATCTATGAAAAATGCAAAAGATAACAGTTAGGTAACAGTAACAGTTTGACAGGCATTAAATAGTATTTTTGCACCAGCAGGAGCTGTTAGCTGAAAACTTGGCATATCTCAGCATGGTGTGCAGTGTGTACTTAAAAATTTTAAGAAACTGGACAAGTGGAGGACAAAAGAAGTGGCAGGCCAAAAATATCACCAAATTACACAAGAACAGGACTGAAAATCAGTGGCAGCAGGTCTGATGGAGTGATGAATCCAAATTTGAAATTTTTGGTTCAAATCATCTTCAGTATGTACGGAGGAGGTCAAGAGAGAGGTACAACAGTGAGTGTCCACAGCGTCTGTGGAGGCTCTGTCATGGTTTGGGCTGCATTTCAGCCGGTGGTGTTGGAGGTCTTGTGAAATTGATGGAAGTGTGAACACAGAAAAGCACCATCAGATTTCGATCCTTCATGCAATACCATCTGGAAAACATCTGATTGGCAGCAGCTTCATTTTTCAGCATGACAATGATCCCAAACACACTGCCAATGCAGTAAAAGCACACCTGGACAGAGAAACACACAATGAAACTGTTATGGTTCCTGGGTCGTTGACCTAGTGTTTTGTGGGTTCATGTTTTATTTTTGGGTTTAGAAAGTGATTTACTTTCTAGTTCCATATCTTTTAGTCTTTTGAGTGTTGTGTTAATTCCCAGTGCTTCTTAGTTTAGTTTAGTTTAGTTCCTTGTTTTATTCTAGTTCCCTTTCGTGCCCTGTCCCAGTCTTGTCTCTGTTTTTGTTATTCCCTTTCTGTCTCCACTGTCGTGTCTCCTTGTCTGCCTGGTTTCTCCATGTTTTGTCCCAGTGGCTGTCTGTGTTCCCTGTCTTGTCTAGTTAATACGTTTGTAGTCCTGGTCCCTGTGTTTCCCTTCCTGTTCCCATATTCCTCTCTCTGTTTCATCCGTTTGTCTCCCCAGTCTGTCATGTCTCTATGTTTGGTTATTCCCAGTCCCAGTGTCAAGTTCATATGTCTTAGTCTGAGTGTCAGTGTGTGTATTGGTTCCTGTTTTATTTTGATAGTCCCTCGTTTCTTGTGCCTTGTGTTTAGTTTTCTGCTTCCCTCTTCCCTCTTCCCTCTCCCTCTTCATCTTGTTTCCCTGATTTAACTCACTTGTGTTCCCTGGTGTTCTCCATCTCCCTGATTACCTCATGTGTGTATTTAAGCCCTCAGTTTTCCTTGGTTCCTTGTCACGTTGTTGTCATATGTTTTCTCTACCATTTTCCCTCTGTGTCTAGTTCTAGTTCCAGTTCCAAGTTCCTGGTTTATGTTTTGTATTTTGGTTTAGTAATTCTCAGCAATAAAGCTGCCTGTTTTGAGTTCAGCCTCACTCTGAGTTCTGCATTTGGGTCCTCTCTTCAGCTACACAGCTCCGCCTTGACAAGAACACCATCAGTCATGGATTGGCCTCCCCAGAGTCCAGACATCAACATTATTGAAGCAGTGCAGGATCATCCTGACAGAGAACAGAACAAAAGGCAGAAACATCCAAAGAAGAGCTTTGAATGTCCTTCAAGAAGCCTGGAGAACTATTCCTGAAGACTACTTCTTCAAACTCTGTTTTTGCCTTATAAACTGTATTTCCATGTATGTTTGCACATGTGTCAAGTCAAGGCAGTTTATTTATAAGCACATTTAAAAACAATGAGTTTTGACCAAAGTGCTGTACAGCTAAAAGAATAAAATAATGACAGCAATAAAACAACATAACACAGAAAACAGACAGAGAAGAAAAAATACAAATTAAAAATAAATCACTTTCAATAAATCACTGCCCCATTTCACAGTTTCTTAGCAAAATGTTAAACAAGAGGTGGATCGAGACTTTTGCACAGTACTGTATGTACTTTGAGGGCCTCTAACTATGAAAATATTCAGTGTCTGAGGAGTTCAATTTGGACCTGCTTTCAGATTTCAGTTTTAGGATCAGCATCTCTCTCAGAGACTTTGAACCTGTTAATAAAACTTCAGTTTTTCTTGTTTGAGTTGTAAAAAGTTTTGTAACATTCACACATTAAGCAGACTGAGTGCTCAATACCAAGCCACATGCTTGAGTCTCCCTCGATGATGTGATAAAGAAGTCACGTTCCTCCTCCAACTACAAACAGGAAGCTATGAAGTGAGCAGCATCAGTGTTTGTACGACACTCACGAGGTGACCTCTGAGCACGATGGCTGCAGCCACACAGCTCTGCTTCTCCCTGCTCTTTGCTCTCATCAGTAACATTCATGCAGAAGAAGTTATCGCCATAAGAGAGGAAGGAGAATCTTTTGAATTCAAGTTGCCCGGGAAGAACAGCTCCTGCATGACCTCCAGGCGTGCTGGTGAAGATTCGCTGGTCCTGTGGAACGTCTCTCACTTCGGGAACATAAACTTCACAGTGCATGAAGATTTGATGGAACAACTCTCAGTTTCTGAAACATTAGATGGTTCTTCATTTACTTTACACAACCTGACCCACGCAGACTCCGGCCTGTACCAACATGTGTGCTGGACTGAGGGCAAAGTGACATATGAGAAAACCATCAGCCTGACTGTTTGTGGTGCAGTTAGTAAGAAAATAATTCATGCAGTGACAACATCAGATGTACATTGTGAAGGAGCAAGCAACAATCTGTCAGTCGAGTGGATCAGATATGAGTTCAGGCATTGGAAAGACGTACAGTTGAGAGGTTTAAACAACAGAGCGACTTTGGAGGTGGATAGTATAAGAGAAAGTTTCCTGGAGGTGAAAAACACATCAGTTCTTCATGTGTCCAACATCTCATTTTATACATTATACATCTGCCTGGTGATGAACCAACAGCAGTGTGTTAGCAGCCACTCTGAGCATTTGATCAAGCTACCAAAGGTACTCTATCACTCAGAGGGAGAGCCAGCTGTGCTGCAGTGCATCTTCACTGATATCAATCAGTTCCCAGTTTGGTGGAAGTTGGAAAATAATTTCAACACTGAAGTCGGTCGAAACTACTCGCTGGTGTTTCCATCGCTGATGTTAAATGATTCAGGCTGGTACGGCTGTGGAGGTCAGACCATAAACGAACGGTACTTGCTTGTGGTGTGCCCCAAATATGGCCCACCTGCAGTGGAGGTCTTCTCAGAGGGAGATGACGTCACTCTCAGATGCACAGCTAAGTGGACATCAGAGTCGCGCTTTGAGTGGTTCAGGAAGTCAATCCGAACAGAAGGTGAAATTGTTTACATCCGGGAAATACAGCAAAGCAAAACAAACCTACCCAATGACAGCCTGGTACTCACTAATGTCTCAGTGCAGGATGCAGGAGAGTACATGTGTGCAATCTTGGGCTCAGATCAGCAGTGTCTGTCAACAGCAAAAACTCTGCTAATCTACAGAGAGCCCTTTGGGGTTTACTCGACCTTCTACAGAGTCAGGTGGATACTGCTCAGCAGCCTGCAGGTGATGCTCTGTGCTGTTGTGGTCAGCGTGATGCAGAAAACCAGGAGAGGAGAGAGGCTTTCAGCTACGACACACACTTAATCTGGTTATCATTGTTTTTATTATTATTATTATTATTATTATTATTATATAATCATGTTATTTATTATCAATAATAAATTAATCTTTTAAAATAAAACATTTAATAATTTTTTAAAATTATAATTTTCTTTTCTTTTCTTTTCTTTTTTGTTTTATGTTGTTTAGTTGTACTCGTATTTTAAATATAACAATTGTGTTTTTCTTTACTTATATAAGATCAGAATTTACATTTCATCCATATATCATTATTATTATTATTATTATTATTATTATTATTATTGTTATTATTATCTGTTAAGCACAGTTAAAGTATAATTTTGAATATTCTTCTGTTTATGCCAGTTTTAAATGTATTAGCTGTTATTTCTGATGTGAATCCTTTGTGAATCATTTGGAATGTATTTTGTTGTGTTTAAGACCAGATTAATTAGAGGACTGTGTTTTATTTTTTGTAAATAATTTATATTTGCATTTATATACTTACATTTAAAATTGTTGTGAGGTGGCAGACTGGAAACATTATTGTCTGATACAGCAGACACTTCATAATATGGACTTTACTGCTTTGGCTGTGTTTTTAATATACTCCATTTTTGTTAGGATTCATTTCTGAAATAAATATATCAAAATCTGATATAACAGGCTGCACTTTTTGTGATATACTCCATACTACTTTTTATTTTTTTATACACACACAATTCTCATATTTCAGAACTGGATTGTATTTTCTAAACTTTGATTTCTAAAAGAATCCATACTTTGACCTTAAAATGCAGAAAAAAACTATATGCAACACACTTTATTGTTACAAAGCTATCGTATAATTTATTAATATGGTGAACATTTCATTTCACCTTATTTACTATAGATGACCTAATAGAAAAAGGGATGGCATTTAGTTTCTATTTCATGTGCATTGGTAGGTAAGTATAAATCATATACAGTTGTGCTCATAAGTTTACATATCCAAATTTGTGATTTTTTTGGCCATTTCTCAGAGAATATGAATGATAATACAAAACCTTTTCTTTCACTCATGGTTAGTGGTTGGGTGAAGCCATTTATTATCAAATAATTGTGTTTGTCCTTTTTAAATCATAATGACAACAGAAACTATCCAAATGACCCTGATCAAAAGTTCACATACCCTAGTTTTTAA
>VUQS01043789.1:0-13995 GCA_015108495.1 Heterochromis multidens
CGTCAAGAAATTTTCTCAGAGTGGACCTCTTTAAATTTTAGTTGAATACCCCTGATCTAAAGAAACAAGTGGCTTTTGTCTGAGCAGCACACACACACACACACACACACACACACACACACACACACACACACACACACACACCGGTGTTTCTGAGCCAACAGAGCTGCAGAAGCGGCTGTTTCAGCTAAAAACCGCTAAAATAAGCGCGCCAGTTCCCACCTGCTGGTTCGCGTTGTTAGCTGACATCTCTTAGCTTACCCCGAGCTAGCGCTGCGCTACATAGCGTTAGCATTGGTTTAATATGACCTAGATTAGCGAGTACTTACCGATCCGGGCGGATGTTTACTTCAGAGTCATGTGCTTAGTGTAAGTCGAGCATGAAACATCGCGTCAACAACCGATTATTAATGTGTACCTCAAACTAGCGTCGGTGAGACGAGGCTAACTCTCAGAGGTCTTCCTGCTCCCATTCAAACGCCATGCTGCTCAAACAGCCAATCACACGCAAGCGCGCCTTCTTCGTCCTCTTTTCTTTTACACTTCCGGATATTTCCGTTGTCTCGTTACTGTGGCGGACCACCAGGGCTGGAGGAGTTAAACGATTTCAGCATCCTTTGCCCAAAATACTCCATATTTACAGAAGTATTCACTCGTCTGCCTTCACACGCATATGAACTTCAGACTTTCTTGATCCATATGACGTCAGCTATGACAGCTTCAGCTCTTCTGGGAAGGTTTTCCACAAGGTTTAGGAGTGTTTATGGGAATTTCTGACCATTCTTCCAGGACAGTCTGCATGCCTGGGTGCTGGATTTTATACACCTGTGGCCACGGAAGTGGTTGGAACACCTGAATTCAGTGATTTGGATGTGTGAGTGAACACTTTTGGTAATATAGTGGAGGTAATTTACTCAAGTTCTGGTTTGAATATGTACTGTACCAGGGCCTGCTTTTTATATGAGTTTATGTGTTTATTATTTAGGCCTACTGAACGCAACGTGGTTAATTTATTGAGCATCAAAGGTGTAAAATCTCTAAAAGAAGACACTGACAAACATCAGTGTTTTTGCCTCTCTTTCCTTTGTGTTCCAGAGGCCATTATAATCTCGATGTTCACCTGATTATTCTGGATTTTAAACAAAAGCAAGTATTTACAATCTAACTAAGAAAGAAAGAGAGAAAGAAAAAACCATAAGCAAAAAATAAGCTTACTGAGTTTCACTGGAAACAGAAAAACAGCTGAACGAATAAGATGTAAAAACAAACGTTATAACTAAGACTTTAATTGTTTCACGAGCCATGGCTCAGAAATATGACTTATCGTCATCAAGATGAGTGTCGGGATAATTAGTGACAGAAAGACAGCAGCAAGAATGAAAGGGAAGGTTTACAAGATGGTAGTGAGACGTGCTGTGATGTAAGGTTTGGAGACGGTGGCCGAGCTGGAGATGTTCAGATTTTCACTGGGAGTGACCAGGATGGACAGGATCTGGGGACAAAGCTAGAGAGGAAGGATAGTGGATATATTGATGGAGCTGCCAGTCAGGAGGAAAAGAGGAAGACCACAGAGAAGATTCATGGATGCAGAGAAGAAGGTTGGTGTGACAGAGGAGGATGCTGGGATAGGGTGATGACCTGCTGTGGCGACCCCTAAAGGGAGCAGCCGAAAGAAGTAGAAGAGGATACTTTTGCTTTGGTAACGTTGTGATTTTTACAAAGTACCATTAGGAGGTGTTGAAGTACTTTCCAGCAGCCACTGAGCCGTGCACAGTGTCAGTGATCGGTCCTCCCACTGAAAGGTGGCGCTGCTGAGCGCCTACGTCACTCACGCTGTACGCCGGTGTGAAACTGAAAGTAGTGCACCTCTCACCCTGGGCACAAGTACGCCAACTTAGACTCATCCACTTGAGGTAAATACTACAACAGTACTTTATTATTCACTATAATAAAAAGGATTTGAGCACAATTGTCCATTTTTACTTCCGTTTGTCGTGGAACAGCCAGACGACTTCGTTTGTTGTGGACGGGCTCGTTAGCATGCTAGCTAGCATGCTGGAGATATTGCAGATTCATCCTGCTGCAGCAGTTAGCCGACTAGCTGGCAGACGGTCGTGTTTTTGTGATCTAACTTCAGAGACTCTTAGCAGTCGTTTGTTTTCTAACTTCAGCTAAAGAAACGTTCACTTCCTCCGTCTCTGCATCCTGATACGTCTTGTGTTAGTTAAAGAAAACACCATTGTTTGAGTCTTTACTCCTTTACTCCTCGTAACTGCGACTCTCTTGATATTTTCAGGATAATTTCCAGCGACGTGAGAAGATGGTAGGTGGCTGGAATACTCTTAAAAATACGAAGATGTTGTTTTTCTCAGGTTTTAACGTGCTGTTGTTGTTTAGTCTCGCAGATATGATTCCCGGACAACCATATTTTCTCCCGAGGGTATGCTTTATTTCTTCTTCTTCTTCTTCTTCTTCTTTTTTTTAAGACTTTGCAATCAAATGCTGACTAAAAATAATCCAGTACTGTGCATCTAACATTACATTGTATCACAATCTTAAGAGGTTTTTGTTGTTTTTATTTCTCTATAAATCAAATCTGGTGTATTTGGTATCTTCAAACCAAACTTCATACACCAAATCATGACTCGTACTTCCAGCAGGAGCTTCCCTGTGATTGTTATGAGCCGAGTGAAGCACACTGGAAAAATAGACTCTGGGTTAACATATCAATCATTTGAGTTAAGTGTTTCATTTGAGAGGCTACTTGTGAGCTCTCCTCATCAGAAAACATTGTGAAACTGTTTTTCTGTACTATTTTAAATAGCCGGTGTGTTCCAAAAACACGCCTTAAAGCCTTTAGTTTTTGTTTGGTTGGTTTTTTTCAGTGTTGTTCATTATGAATTTACAGGGCGCCTGTATCAAGTGGAGTATGCAATGGAAGCAATCGGTCACGCTGGAACGTGTCTGGGTATCTTAGCAAATGATGGAGTGCTGCTGGCAGCAGAGAGACGCAACATCCACAAACTGCTCGATGAGGTTTTCTTCTCTGAGAAGATCTACAAGCTCAATGAGTGAGTGAGCTGCACTAGATTCTTACTATCAGTCATTAGTGGTCATTCATTCTTTTAGGCTAACACTGTGTGTGTGATCACATTTTCAGAGACATGGCCTGCAGCGTTGCTGGGATCACATCAGATGCTAATGTACTGACAAATGAGCTGCGGCTAATTGCACAGAGGTGAGTTTCAGAAGAAGGCAGGCCAGCCAATGCAATTTTATGGCTGTCTCAAAAAACACTTTGTTGTTGTTGTTGTTGTGGGGTTTTTTTTGTTTGTTTGTTTGTTTTTTCCTCCATTAAATGAGTTGAAGATGTTAAGATTTTAATTGGGAGTGACCAGGATGGGCAACATTAGAAATGCGTTTATCAGAAGTACAGCTCAGGTTGAGCAGCTTGGAGACAAAGTTAGAGAAGCGAGGCTGAGATGGTGAGAGGAGAGAGAGTGGATATACTGGACAAAGGGTGTTGAATATGGAGCTGCCAGGTATCAGGAAAAGAGGAAGACCACAGAGAAAATTAATGGATGTAGTGAAGGAGGACGTGCAGAGGGTTGATGTGACAGAAGAGGATCTTAGGGATAGGGTGAGATGGAGGAAGATGATCCATTGTGCCGACCCCTAAAGGGAGCAGCTGAAAGAAGTAGAAGGAGATACTTTTGCTTTGGTAAGGTTGTGATTTTTACGAAGTACCATTAGGAGGTATTGAAGTACATCACTTTCCAGCAGTGAGCAGCTGAAAGAAGAAGAAGGAGGAGAAGAAACCAGTTAGCCAGTAGTAGTAATTAGAAACATATTTACTTGCTCAAGGTGATGATGGTGAATTCAGGCTGATGAAACCACCACCAGCAAGTGTTTTTGTACCCATAAATACAGAAAAGCGTAAATATGTGTACATCTCAATTAGTGCACTTTCAAAATTATTCTTAGTACTTAAGTTATGTTACCACTAAATGTCAAATATAGTCAGTTGGTGATCTGAAATTTTAGATTACATCCCTAAACATTTGTCCTCAGTTTCTAGCCATTTATCACATTCACACCAACTATTAACTACTTTCAATTCTTCTTAGGTATTTATTGCAGTACCAGGAGCCAATACCCTGTGAGCAGCTGGTCACAGCTCTGTGTGACATTAAGCAAGCCTACACACAGTTTGGAGGTAAGATGCACAGCAGTCACCTTGTCTCCTTTAATGTTTATGCCCTTTTACATTGTTCATCGGAGCAAATCTCCTCAACATATTATCAGTCCTAACATTTAAAGTGTTTTAAAAAGGAATGTGCTTGACTAGTCAACTAGATGTTTAAACGTTGCTGCCTTTGCTGGATGGCGCCAGAAAGAGTAGTTGGTTAAACCTATTATTCTTATTTATTCATGTACAGCGGCACTGGCTGCTAACCAGGGCTGCAGCCCCTGACAGACAGCTGCACCTCTCTCATGCTCTCTCTGTGAAGGGAAGTTATAGGTGAGACAGGTGGGAAAGTATAGAGATCATAGCCATGTTAACCAGTGTTGTTCTGCAGTACTTTGATGTAAAAAATGAGCAGCTGTATCTTAGCTACGTCAGGAAAAAAAAATGGAGTATTACCAAGCAACCAAAGCCAGGCGTAACCACAATCTGCAGCGGGGTGTGGAGGCTGCTATGGTTAGCAAGACTCTGCAAACTAATCTGATCCTGCTGTGTTTGCACCGTTATACATGACGCAAAGTGAAACACATTACAGCAGCATTTAAAACAGGATTTGATTAACGCGGACTGTGATTAAAAGTTTCATATAGCTTCTAAAACACACACAGAATTTATTTGGCCAATGTTTACCTTTGTCCATTAGCGTGTGCTTAGTTTTGAATGTTTTCTCAGTGTGTTTTGTGTTTTAGTAGTCAACTACTTTTATTTTTGTTTCTATCATTTAAACAACTAGTACATTAATCAAAAGGAACATCTATAATTTAAATGTCTCCTTACTGACTGACTTTTATACCTTTTTGTCAAATCTCATATCTGTAAAGGAGCTCTCATCTCTCAACGTCTTTTTTGACATTTTCTAACAGCTGTGTGGTTTGTCTTGACAGGTAAGAGGCCATTTGGTGTTTCGCTCCTCTACATGGGCTGGGACAAGCATTACGGCTTCCAGTTGTACCAGAGTGACCCCAGCGGCAACTACGGAGGCTGGAAGGCAACCTGCATTGGCAACAACAGCGCTGTAAGTCTGAAGATACTGTGATAATGAGAATCAGTGAAACCAGGCAGTAGGAAACAAAATTGATTGTAGTCTTGAGTCTCAGCAGCTTACGTGATAATCCTTTATTTACCTTAGTGTCTTTGATTTTGTTTTGGCTTAGATGTGGTTAAACTGATATATTAATGGATATTCAAAATATTTGTGTTTCATAAAATTCAGAAGAATTTTCAGTGAAAATCTGGAGGCTTAAGTGACACATGTATCCACGATTTTTTTTACTACGCTGTTTTCATGGTGTTTGACATGTTGACTTCTTGGCTTCAGGCTGCTGTGTCCATGCTGAAGCAGGACTACAAAGAGGGAGAGATGACTCTGTCTTCTGCTCTGGCTTTGGCCGTCAAGGTCCTCAACAAAACAATGGATGTCAGCAAGCTGTCAGCAGAGAAAGGTGAGGTACAAAAGGACTTTGTAACTGCAATTCCACTTACTAATCAGTAGACCAAAATAGTTTCCTGCCTTGTTGCCAACAATGTTTTAAGTGAAACTGAGTGCCGTATATGACAATAAAACACTGCATCGTACTGACTGTTTCAGTGGAGATTGCCACCCTGACACGGGAAGATGGGAAAACGAAAATCAAAGTGCTGAAACAGAAAGAAGTGGAGGAACTCATCAAGCGCCACGAGGCCGAAGAGGCAAAGGCTGAAAAAGACAAAAAGGAGAAGGAGCAAAAGGAAAAGGACAAATGAGCAAAATAATAATTTTCTTTTCACCCCTGTGTCACCAAAACCTGTTTTGTTTTGTCTTTTACATTAAACATTTGGAAACTGATGGAAGTGCTGATTTGTGTACATGTCACATATGTTAACCTTGTTTTATTTACATAATAAAACAAATGTTAGAAACATATCAGAGTAAGAGGCAGTACACTGACTTTAAAGTTAATTTAAAAGCCATCCTAGCTGTATTATCATAAGCTCCTCTTGTTTTTTGTCACTTGATGCAGATATCAGTCTTGTGGATGCACACTTTGTAGTGGTGTGCCTAAAGGAACATGGCACTTTTTTTTTTTTTTTAAATTTTATTTTTATTTTATTCAACATAAGAGACTCCGACATGCAAGACTTTTATTTCTTGATAAAAGCGGTTCTATCTTCTCAAAAATAAAAACATCAAAAGAAAGGAGTTGTTATGCTCTCTGTTTTCCCAGAGAGGAAAATAAATATTTACCATGTGTCTTATATAACCTTCCTTCCATAACACTGACCCTCATTGACATTGAGTGTTAAAAATAAAGTTTCTTTTGTCTGTTAGCCCACTGAGGCTCACATCCTTCAGCCTCACGTCTCCATTTGACTTCCTGTGTAATTTGATCTACTTACCACTTGATGGCGTACGTGTTCACTTTTCAAATATATCCCAGGTATGTCTTCTGGTCTGTACTAGGAAACACGTGCTCTTCATTGTTCTCATAGAGTCACAACATGGCGCAATCATTTTTATCTCAAAATACTGCTCAGCTAGCACCATAAAATATGAAAAATAACCATCAAAATTTGATTAATGGCCACCAATCAGTGAACAAGAGATACTGAATGCAGTGATGAGTGCGGACAGAATCACTTTGTAAAGGCAAAGTCCTTTTAATATGCAGTAGTTTGAAATAAATCATATATAATCCTAAGTGATCAGATAATTGTTGTCATTTTGCCATCAATTTTGTATACACAAGCACTCAGAAAAGTTTTATGTCATAATTTAAAGAGCAGGTGGTTAATGTGAACACAACTGAGGGTCTGTTACAAATGAATGACTGTACTAAAACCAGCTGTTCATAGAGCTCATAGATACTGGCATTCCCGTATAGACAGAAAATATCTCAGCACAGGTCCAATTGATGTTTTTTTAGTGAACTGTTCATTTATATTTTTCTTTACATTTATTTCTATAGAGTTATCTTTTTAATCTTTTCACATCACCTGGAAAGATTGTGGTGCACTAATGGTAAATACCTTTGTTTTTAATTCAACTGTTGATTGTCGACTTCTTCTGTTTGTCACAAGTCTCTCACATTTGCCAAAACAAGTCTGTGTATATTGCTTCAATTTGTCAGCAGTACATGACCGCATTCTTTCCTGAATACTTTTGTACATTTTTATTTATAATATATATTCAGATTCAGTATTTGGACAGTGACACAGCATATAAAAGTTTGCTCTTTACACTCTTTAGTTTAGATTTTCAGCTTTATTTCAGTGGGTTTAAAAATATTGCATCAAAGTTTCTATAAATAGAGACATAGTGGAGTGATGACATCCTTAACAGAGAATGGAGTAACCCCATATGTGTCCCTCCCTTTGAATCTGTCGGCTTTCTCTATAATGAAACTCGAGTATGGCCTCCCGAACTGCAAAAGCAAAATTGTATAAGCAAGATAGTAGAGTGCAGTCAAGAGCTTTCAGCTGGGGGTGACCTTTCAGATTTTCCTCCACCAGAGAAACAATGTGTTTCGGTTAAAAAAGCCTCAGACAAAGGGATAAGAACATCAAAGTCAACACTGGTCTGGCTTTTCTGACACCGAGAGCCCTAGACCCTACTGAAGGTCTCCCAAGTTAATTCTGGTTTCTGTTTGGTTTGCGTTCTGGTTTAAGATGTTTGTGCTCTAGTGCAAAATCCAATTGTTCTGAATGACGTATATAAGAATGTTACAGGTTTAGGAATTGTAGGAATTTTTTTGTACACAGTTGAGCTATTTTCACAGGCTTAACTAACAGTTGCCTCAGGAACAGTGTAATAGTCAGGTGTGTCCTGTTTTCTTGTGATTTAATGACAATTTTAGGAGATAAAGGGAATTTATTCTGAGTGTTAAATTTGCATTTAGTAGCTCAATATGGAGACTCTAAACATCAAGTCCAAAGAAGTGTTAATGAACTATCATTAGGCTGAGAAAAACAAATCAAACCCATCAGAGAGAGCACAGAAACTTTTGGAGTGACCAATCAACAATTTGGACTATTCTCTCAAAAATGTATTGCACTGGGCCAGCTCAACAACACCAAAAAGCCTGGAAGACCATGAAGGTAAACTAAAGCAGACAATGGTGAAAGGGTCTTTCCTTGGTTAAAGAGGAAAAACCTTTTCACAACATCTAGGCCAAAGCAAGAACACTGTCGAACAGGCAGGCTTATTTAATTGTCAGAATCTCCAATCAAGAGACACCTGCATTGATGTAAATACAGAGGGATATTCAAAAAATTTGTTAGTGTCACCAGGATGCAAACACCGGTGACCCTCAGAAACAGAAGTGTTAAATTAGATTAGGGTATCTAAAAAAGCCTATTCAAATCTGGATTTGTTGGACAGATGAAACTGTCACAAACTTGTACTAGAATGGTGAAAATAGAGAAGTGGGGAAAAGGAAAGGAACAGATTTCTTTCAAACACGGTGGAGGTAATGTTATGGTATAGACATGTACGGCTGCCAGTGGAACCGGGTCACTAGTGTTTATTGATAATGTGACTGCTGATTGAAGTAGCAGGATGAATTGTGAAGTGTTCAGATTCAGCCACATGCTGCAAAACTGATCAGATGGCCTTTTGTAGTCCAGATGGATAATAACCCACAACATATTGTGAAAGCTACCCAAGAATGGAAATGGCTGAGTCAGTCAGCTCCAAAGGATGCCTGGGAACAAGGATTTCCTTTGGAAAATGGTAGAAGCATACATTTTGCTGGGAGTCTAAATATCCTTCCTTAGAAAATATAGGAAATTCATGTTACCCCTCCTCCAGTTCTACACTATCATACTTTCTTGCCTCTAAGAATATAGTATAAGTCCCATATTATCAGATAGATAGATAGAGAGACTTATAGGTGAAATAAAGATGGCAGTAGATCTTTCATATAGGCAGGTAACTGACCATGGAAGGCACTAAAAACATGACCTGCGGAATCTTGAAATGAATTATGGACTTGATGGGGAGCCCTGTGGATGGATCAGCAATGTGGTTACCTGAGAGCTCTTTGAAAGCCTCGCAAATAAATGATCCAGGGATTATTTGCTAAGACAGAGGGCGTAGTGAATTACAAAAGTTGTCAGTACTCATCTCTATCTCAGCCTGAGACACAAATGGGTCTCCTCGCAGCTTAATCCTTGGCTGAAAAAAAGCAGGAAAAAATCAAACACTTTAGATGCCTGGCCGAAATTCTAGATAGAGCGATAGAGAGACAGACAGACAGATAGACAGACAGAAAGACAAATAAATAGCATTGGTTTGTTTATGTTAATTTTGATTGTTAAATAAGATGTACAACTGAATATTATCAGTCATGTATGTTAGAAGAGTAGATGAAAATATTTGCCTGGTCACAAATGCCACCTTAACTGCTATCAGACAGTGCCTGCCAGCTGCTGGCAGAAAAATGTCTCCCTTTATGTAAACTAAGAATGGAAAAACACACCCACACAAAAACGTACATTTCCCAGCCAACTTTCTAATAGCAGAGTTTGTGTGTGTCCCATTAAAACTGATGTATTTGAGATACGTCCAAGATAAAGGCTACTGAATTGAAAACTTCTTTTTGCTTGACGTCAGTCTGTTGGTTTGGATCTCACATGGACTTAAAATGTAAGTCAACAGCACTAATTCATTTAAAGGGCAGGCGTAGTGTGGCCATAGTGTTGAGTGGGAGGATTTTGGCATCTGGATGACTGTTGCTGCTTGCGGGCTTCCTCTCCTGAGCCCAGGCCAAAAAACTGGGGAGCAAACATGTCCAGTGACCTCCCTACCTTTTCTTTTTCTTTAAATCTAAATCTAAAAATAGAATTTTAACTTCTCAGTCTAAAATTTCAGGTGACACTTTTGACAAGAGCAATTCTCTAAGGGCCTCTGACGCTTTGTCAAACTCACATGTCCTTCAGAACAACCCAAGCATACTGGGATGACTCTCATGGAAGCCCACCACTGTCCACTGTGATGAAACAGATAGGCAGAACACGGCAATCTGTTGCAGTGTAAACACAGCACCAGAAAGGCACTGGAATGTCTCTGCAGTGGGAGCTGGAGTACGAGGTCAGCCAGAGGCCAAGGCAGGTGGTATATATCAGAATCGAGGCTGACATCTCAGCATTAACTTATCCAAACAAGAGGCAGGCGGTATGTTATCCTGCTAGCACTGGAGGAGGAGCAGCAGGAGCAGGAGGAGGAGATGATAGAGGAGGAAGGAAGAGTGAAAGAGAGAAAAGGGGGAGGATCAGGGGCTGAAGAAGACAACAACAAGGGGGAGTGACCCTACAGCTCAATCATCTTCCCATCTCTCCCCCGGTCCCAGAGGAGAAGCACACCAGTTAGCATAAGAAGCTAAACACAACATGAGACTTGCTGCCTTTTTGAAGCTTTTGATCTCGTCGCTGATCCTGAGAGTTTAAGCCGCCTGTCACTGGCAGCAAGTCCAAGATGGTTTATACCACAGGAGACACAGACTCTCAGCCTGTCGACCCCCAACAATCCAGACTTTGGACCTTTTCTTGCACTGATGCAGTGCTGGGATTATGTGTTTGATGACTGCAATCATCTAGTCCCACCTGGATTACTGCAATGCCTTATTTCCCTGTTTAAGTGAGCCTGGATGGGGCAGGCATGGTTTTAAGTCATGCCATGCCATGGCACCTTCTTACACTATATCTCTGAACCTGTAAACCAAATAGTCGTGCCAAGATCTTGTGACCAGTTGTTCTTAAATGCCTAGACTCAAAAAACAGATAAAGACACATTCATGTTATTGTTGCTGCATAAAAAAAATGGGAGTCAAAGTGGTTTGTGCTTAAAATTTAAATAAACATTCTTGTAATTGGGTGATATAGTGACAAGAATGGGAGGCGTTCTTCAGTATTTTTTTGTGTAAACTTTTTGTTCTTTTTCTTCCTTTTTTTAGATAGGAGGAAATAACAAGATGACAGGAAATGAGGCACATGCAACAAAGGTCAGAGGCCAAACACAAACAGGGGAAGGCACCAGCATCTTAACCCCTAAACCACCAGGAAGTCCCAGGTCTTACTTTTAAACAATGTGACACTGACAGTTTTACTTAAGAAGGATCAAGAATTTTAACATGAGTACATAAACACAGTATAAACCCAAGTATCACTTATTCTATAGAGATGGGGGGAAAAATGGGTTAAGTCTTCTCTGACAGCCATTTTTATTACGGACTTTGCATGTTAACTCTTAATCTAAAATATGAAGAAGTAACCAAGAAGTATGTAACCTTGCATGTCCACAAAGGGGAGTTAGTGTCTTTAATCTACATTACTTCTTTTACTGACTGTACCATTTACCATCAAGCTCCTATTTAAAACCAAGACCACTCACCGATGTGTGAAATCCTGACCTTACTGGGAATCAGGAATTAAATAATCTTCTCATCCGTGACAGTAATTTTGCGAGCAGCCTGCAAATCCTGGAGATTACAGGCTTGCTGCTCACCACCAGATCAAGACGGTTCACCATAAATGGAGTCAAGGAGCAGTAAACAATAATTACAAGCCATGCTCCTGATATGACCTATTATGGAGAGGTAAATGAAGCTATGTTGCTGCTGGCACATAATAGCAGGCTTTGTGGTGTATTATACTATATTGGCATAGGCAGATATTTTGGGCAAAATATTTACATGGCCTTGAAATAATATTACATGGTTCTTGGCAAAAAAATAAAAAATACAGCTTTAACTTTGGTCATTTTCCTATTTTAACTTCAGTGAATACACTCAGTACTCATGCTGCTTTTAGGTGAATTGTCAGGTCTGTAAAATATTTGCTGACCCTAACATGATGTCAGGCTAATCAAGCTTATATAAATTTGTACTCTGTCAGACACACAGTTTGCATCCCACAGCAGTGACAAGTCATATATCTCAAACACATCAGTGTCAGTTTTTTTAGAGGTTGAAACTGTTTTCTGTTTAGGTGGGCTCTTGTCATTATTTTCACTTGTTTTTCACCACAATTAGATATTATTCACATGTGCCCCTCTGTTTCTGCATCCACCACTGGACTCTTTTCTCTGCTTACCTAATAAGGTCCTGTGAATGAACACCTATTGTGTGGAGAGATGATCCAGTTACAAAAGTAGGCTCCTGAGCCATCTTTTTTTTTGCTTTTTGTCAAACATATCACATGCTTGTTTCAACACAGAACAAAACTTTATACCTTATTCACACCTGGAGAAAATAATCCTTAAATATTCAGACTGTACTCGATGTTGTAAGCTTTTAGCAAGAATAAACATGAATGTAGCTTTCATTATTTGCTCCCTATTTGTGTGCCACAGCCTTAAATAGCTACAACACATGTACACTTTGAAATCTATTGTAAATATAGACAAAACCCGAATAAGCACCTGCTTTTAAAGACACTGTGATAATACTGACTGGAAGCAACAATAACAGTGTTCAAACAAATGATAAAAAGAGCAACAAAGAAAAAAACCCTTTATGAAACAGTATATTTTAGTTGCTTTTTTCTTCCACAATACTGTTTAGAAAGCCAGACACCAAACTGGGTTCATCATTAACTGCAGAGGTAACTCATTCAGTGCAGAAATGCCAAACACAGGCTGAATATGGAGTTAAAACAGACACACCTGCACACAGATTTATCTGAAACCTGCTTTCTCATGTAAAGAGTACATCCTGAGTATGATCAAAACCAGGGTTACAGGGTTACAGGACTACCGGACTTCATGTAAATGTACTTGATGAATTGCCCGGCTGCTTTCGAGCTTTTAAAACGACAGGCCCAAATTAGTCAAGCTAAACAGCCAAAGAACGTAATTAGCTGTTACTGTTTGGCCATGGAGGGATCTTCCGTTGTATTTCTTCTTGGTTAGATTGGATAGATTCTGTAAAAGCATTAACCACTAATCCAACTTAGGTGCTACCCTTGCATGCTAATCAAGACCCACAGCAATGCTTGTGTGCTAAGAAGGAATAAGCCAGGGTTCTGCCGGGCGGCTCTTGGGCGCCCGGGGCCCCATTCTCGGCTCGTGCCAGGGTGGCTGGCCTCTGGCAGGGTCGGCTGCCCGTTGCCTCTGGTTCTCTGGGATTCTCGCCCTTTGGCCGTGGGTGCTCCATCTGGGGCCTCCCTCATTCTCCTGCTGGGGAAGGCACACAGTTGTCGTCAGGATGTGTGGCCTCGAGTCTTCGGTACTCTTGGGGGGCTGCGGACGGCCCGGATCTCCTGGATCTTTCTCTGTCTGCCTCTGGCTCCTGGGGGGGCATTATTTTTATTTTTATTTTTTTCCTTATCTGGGGGAAAAGTAAGGGAGAAAAGTATTAACTGGTTCTTGCACCTGCAGCTGAAATAGGCAGCAAGCTGTCATGTCATATGTACCATCATCTACAGGCTGAGACATCCATCAATTAATTTTGATTTGATCATTAGCCCCCCTCTTTTCTTTTTTTTTGTGGGGTGGGGCATTATTGTGGCCTCTCACCCTTATTATCAAGAACATTTCATGAGAAAGACACAACACAAGAAGATTGCTGATTTGTGTATCTGTGCTTTTTCATATTTTCCTGTTCCAGGTGCTGTTTGTTTTTTTGTGGTTTTTTTGTATGTTTTTTTTCTTGCAGGTGCAGGACTTGGTGATCCATTGCGCTTTTGTATTTGTCCTCTATCCTTTTATTATATTTTCTCCTATTTTCTCCCCTATTCCTTTTTCTTTCTTTCTCTCCTTTATTTTTCTCCTGTCT
>VUQS01043796.1:0-11087 GCA_015108495.1 Heterochromis multidens
TGTGGAGAGAGAAGAACCTTCCAGAAAGACAACCATTTCTGCACCATTCAGGCCTGTAGGGTAGAGTGGCCAGACGGAAGCCACTCCTCAGTAAAAGGCACAACAGCCCGCCTGGAGTTTGCCAAAAGGCACCTGAAGGACTCTCAGACCATGAGAAATAAAATTCTCTGGTCTGATGAAACAAGGATTGAACTCTTTGGCCTGAATGTCAAGCGTCATGTCTGGAGGAAACCAGGCACCGCTCATCACCTGGCTAATACCATCCCTACAATGAAGCTTGGTGGTGGCAGCATCATGCTGTGGGAATTTTTTTCAGCAGCAGGAACTGGGAGACTAGTCAGTGTCGAGGGAAAGATGAATGCAGTAATGTACAGAGACATCCTTGATGATAACCTGCTCCAGAGCACTCTGGACCTTGTACTGGGGCGAAGGTTCATCTTCCAACAGGACAACGACCCTAAGCACACAGCCAAGATAACAAAAGAGTGGCTTCAGGACCACTCTGTGACTGTCCTTGAGTGGCCCAGCCAGAGCCCAGACTTGAACCCGATTGAACATCTCTGGAGAGATCTGAAAATGGCTGTGCACTGACACTCCCCATCCAACCTGATGGAGTTTGAGAGGTTCTTCAAAGAAGAACGGAAGAAACTGCCCAAAAATAGGTTTGCCAACTTGTAGCATCATACTCAAGAAGACTTGAAGCTGTAATTGCTGCCAAAGGTGCTTCAACAAAGTATTGAGCAAAGGCTGTGAATACTTATGCACATGTTATAGTTTTGTTTTTTATTTTAAATACATTTGCAAGAATTTCAAGCAAACTTTTTTCATTTTGTCATTATGGGGTATTATGTGTAGAATTTTGAAGTGAAAAATGAATTTAATCCATTTTGGAATAAGGCTGTAACATGACTAAATGTAGAACAAGTGAAGTGCTGTGAATACTTTCCAGATGCATTGTAAGTCAAAACGTAAAGTTTTATATTTTTCTGTATTTCTGTTCATCTTCACTCGCTGTTACTAACATCTGATAAGACCATAGACTGTATTTAAAAGATGGACACAGCCACTGTGATGTCACTTACTGGTCCTATGATGAACCCTCAAAACCAGACATGAGGATTGAAGCATAGATCTGACTGAGAAACAGTCTGAGACAGTGCACGCCCATAGGCTAGCGACTTATCAGTCACATGGTAAAGCATACCCTCCTTTGAGGGGCATCCACACAGGAAGCGACAAGCAGTCGTGGAGACCAGAGATCATAGAAAGTCAATCACTTCAAGCAATGACAGGCAAAATAACCGCTGGCAAGGTGAAATGGGCAGGTGCTGAGTTGAACTTTTCTCAACTTCAAAGTGAGCGAATGAAGTGACAACCAGTGAGAATGAAGGATACTGTTGACTGACATAAGACAGGGTTACATAGCGAACTGGAGCCTGGAAAGTCTGCCAGCAACCAACTACAAAGCGATGCACAACGAGCGAGTGGCTTCTTGTGAGGAAAATTCATCTGCCTCAAAACCTGGCGTATTTCTATAACTGCACCAATGAAAGTGTCGTCACTCACGGCCAGTGTTGGGGTCATTACTCAAAAACAGTAACGTATTACACATTACTCGTTACTTTTCTTAAAAGTAATGCAGTACGTTACTTAACTATTCACTGGAGAAAGTAATTTGTTAAACTACTTGTTACATTACTTTTGCATTACTCCATAAAAGGACCTGAAACGCATTGTCACATAATTACCAGTTAACAATATAAATCTTAAATCCTGAATGTTGGATGCCCCTTTAGCTTCCTTTTAGACTCTAATGGGGACCATAAATGACACTGAACATCATCTTAACATCGTCAATAAGACTTGAAACTAGATTTGATACAGAATGAAAAAGAATGTAGGTTTAAGCACTTCTACACTGGCTCAACATTTCAGCCCCAGAAGCTACGTCCATCTTTTATTTACAGCCTATAGATAAAAAGTGTCAACCCAATCTACAACTGACTCCCAGTTTCTTTGTGCTTGTATTTTACTTGAATATTTCCAAGTTTTGATATTTTACAGGTTACTTATACCTCACGGCTATACTTCAAAAGGAGTATATTATACTCTTCACTTCACTACATTTACTTAACAGCTTTAGTTGTAAGTTACTTTTCAAATTAAGATTTAAAAACATAAAATATATGATAATTTCATAACAAATAACTGATACATATTAAATTGTACATAGAAGTAGAGTTGAAGTGAGTGTAAAAATATGGAAATTTGCTTTTCAAATGTGCGAATTTGCTGCTTTTTTTTGAGTGACTAATAACTTAGTGGTTTGGACTGATGAATGGAGAACGCAAGCATTGTGATGGTGTCACACTGAGCTCTGGATCTGTTTTATTAATTTTTGCAAAACATTCCGATTACACAGACCTGCTGAAAGCATTCACTTCCAATCAGGAGTGTAAAGTGACAATTTGGAGGTTTTGACCCATACAGCTGCTGTGCAACCTTTTCAAATGCCCACAGAGTCATGAGTTGCCAGACAACAGCAGAATCCAGCAGATCCAATTTTACTTCCCATAGTGAGATACCTCACTCGGTTTTCAGAGAACCAGGGTTACCCTGGTTACTAAACATTTTTTAATAGATTATACAAAAAAAGGCCCAGCATAAATGAGTGATTTGTAGAGGTGCTAGAAAGCATTTGACCTTTTGGACAGAGCTGGGGTGACTGTTAAATAAGTTAATTAAGCAACAGGTGGTAAAGATAGCTGCAATTTCCATGAAAATCAATCATGTTTCATATAACAGCTTTATAAAACAGTTACCAAGCTTATGTGTCTAAAGTTCTATCTGAATGATAACTCCATGAGCAACAAAAGCTAAATCTCAGCTTTGGTAAAGTTGTTCCAAGTGCGGTCAGGATTATTGGTATTGCTCGTCTCCTAATTTTTATATCAAGAGTAATAAAAGTTCTATTATGGTTAATCCTGTTTTTCTCTAGATCTGTTGTTTAGAAATTTGTAATCTACTCTTACTGAAACAAAAGCCTACAAACATCAACACAGTTCTTCTCATAACTGAGCTTAAAACCTGATTTGGCTGATGGTTAAAGTAGTATTTAGGATCAGGTGTAGAAAGAGGAAAAAATATTATCCTCACAAGGATATAAGTAAAAAAATTTTGATTCCCTGCTTGTGTAATTACATGCCAATGTGTGCCACTGTGTGTACTGTATGCTTACTTACTTTGGGTGTGGGACAAGAAGCGGTAGAGAGGCGGGAGGTGGCCTGGGCACGGGGTGACTCTGAGGGCGTAGTGCTAAGAGAGGCTGCATCCCTGGACAACACCTGCACACCCCGCGAGATAATGGAATCTGGGATCTGAGATCACACGCACACGCACCCAAACACAAACACGCACAACCGGACACAGACACACGTGCATATAAACACCATGCATGCACATACACACATATCATAAACCCATAACACACATACTGATACTAAAGATTCAGAAAGCTGCACATGCATAATTCCTACAGACCTATACAGATATAAGATGACCATGAGGACACAGTATTGCAACATTTTTAATAGATCAAACTAGACAGAAAAAGCTTGAAAAATAGGACATGAGGATGAGAACATTGACGGTGGCTGTTTGGTGGAGTCTTACCAACATCTATCTATGACCAGACAATGAGATGAGATGTTAGACTGACAATGGAGCCATTAAGCAGGGTCCAGGCTGCAGACTGGAGAGGTGTGGAGACATACTAGATGTTACACGTGAATGCACAGAGTATACACACAGACACACACACACAAAGGCAGGCAGTCCTGACACCATGAAGATACATTAAAGTTGCACTGTGTTTTTAAAATTAAAAAATGATGTTGCCCTTCACTTTTTAATAACAGGAAGCTTACAGTGTAATCAGATGTGTTTTTATATTTACAACTGATAAGTATTTTAGGTTTCATTATCTTTACCCATATTCCTTAGAAGTAACCTATAACTTGTAAGTAACTTTCTAACGTTCAAAGTCAGAAAAACACTCCATCACAGGACTGCAGGTTTAAGAGATATCTGCATGCAAATGGTCTTTGAAATATCTGAGATCAATGGAAAATAGACCTCAAGGTCTATGTTAAAGAAGCCAGGCAGTCTAGACAAGTAAATATAATTGATTTTGACACTTTTTACCCATACTGTGAAATTAAACAGTATGGAACCTACCCTCAGCTTCCCATTTAAGAGCAAATTTTTTGTGGTAAAAATATAACTGATGAGAAACATCCACCAAAAAAATCCAAAGAGTCTCATTTTGGGGAGCAGTACAGGATGAAGGGTATGAAACGGGTATATAGACAAAAATGCAGGGCCACCTACACATTAAACCTACAGGAGCTGCTCAGCCATGGAAAGCCATGCCATGAAGCTTCCTGGTGTACAATTTGTGCTGATGTTAATGCCAGAGGAGGTTTAAAACTCAACAATTATTAAGTCAGCAGAGCGTTGGAGATTTTCATGCATTATGCACATGCTCGAATTCAGTGAGATCTTTAGAAAGACACATTCCATATAGTGTATCTGCATTCTGCAAAGATAAATATCATGACAGTATCTTATCTGCCTGTATCAGCAGCAATTGTGCACAACTGCTTTCACTTTCAACTATGAACTTCCAAGAAAGACTTTGTAATTGCTATTTATATAATAGGTATCTACATCCATCTTTTGTCTTCCCTTAAGACATTCACTATATTTTAAGTGTTATAATGTGGTGTTAAACCCCACCACACTGGGGTTGTACAGTGGTCCAGATTTCTCTTTAATAAATCTCACAGGCACAACCTTCGTTGTATTCAAATCTTGTCTTTAAATCATTTTGGTAACTTACTGATGCTAAAGTAACTTAGGTAACTACCTATGGCACCTTTAACATAGTCTTGTATGAATGACATGTGAACATGTAATGATGATAGTTTGAAATGGATGAAATCATATTTGAGAAAAATGTAATTTTAATGGAACAACCAACCCTCCCCTCTCCTCTCCTCTGTCCTGGTACCTTGGCAGCAATGGATGCGGCGGTTATGTGGGAGGAGGAACTGTCCTCGGTGGATGCCACACCGCTGTCCTTCTTCTCCTCATCCTCCTCCTCACATTGCACGCCTTTGTCCTCTGTCTGGCGGCGTGGCGAACTGTTGGGAGGCGGCGAAAGGGGCGGTGGTGGTGAAGGCAGGTCCTCCAGCTCGTCTGCTGCCTCCTTTACCTTCACCACTGCATCTCGAAGGAGGTCGATGGCGTGCGGCAGCGCTGGAAGGATGAACTGGAAGCATTCCTGGAACAGTTTAAGCACAGTTGTCCTAATGAGGGTTTAAATCAAGGCAGACTCATCTAATAGCTCCCAGAGTGAAGAAAGTGAAGGTTGGTTGAACACATTTGAGTGTTATGACCTGAACTTGAATGACTTATTCTGTCTGTAGAAGAACAGATTTACACTCAACACAGTACCTACTTTCACAAATATCAAAGACATGTTTTTTCTCACTAATTAGATTAAGATTTCTCTTCCTGTAATTTTTAATCAATGTTGAACTAGTGTCAGTTAAACTCCACACTTCCAGGTCATACTGGTCTGCCAATATTCTTCTCAAAATTACAGTGTCACTTATAAAATCTATCAGGAAAAGGAGAAATTATTTTCTTAGGATTTCTTGGAGGCTTTTAATGTAGAAAATACATGCTAAAAATGTGAAAGATGATCTGAAGTAATACAATAATGTCCAAAAGTCTTGAGTCTCGAGTTCATTTCTTTACTTTTTGCTTCCAAGGAGCCAGACTTTCTTGCAATTTTTAAAGTGGTCTTGAGCAATAGTTCTCCAGGCTTTCTGAAGGTCTCACAGTTTTCTTCGGACATTGGCTGCTTTTCCACTCATTTTCAGTCAAGTCCTTGTACCTGAACATTTAAGCCATTTAACACTGACCTATGAAACATTCAAGCATAAATAAAACTAACTAACCACCTAACTCAAGGGATGAACCAGCAATAAACCAACTTAGCAAAGAACCAATTTTAAATTGTATTTTTAGGCACTTGTTGTTACCAGCCTGTGACAAAAACATATAATTTATTTCATTCTTGAATTGAATCTATGACAAATGCCAAAGATAACACACTTTGACACCAACAAGGTGATTCCCAAAGAGCTGGCCAAAAACTTAGCTTAGCCAAAAAAGAGATGCATCTGGCCTTTCAGTTGATCTATCTACTGTTCACTGAAGCTTCAATAATGTCAATAATTTGCTGCTGGTAGTTCCCATTTTCCCAGCAAAATATAAAGAAATGAGTGGTGACTCAAGGCTTTTGCAAAGTACTGTGAGTAAACATTTATTTAGGTAAGAGATGGGAGGAACAGATTATGATAGGTATGATTGTCAAACATGCAGGAAGTGATGTGTTTACATTTATATGCAGACAGGAAGCTCATGGAGAAAACATGTAAAGATCTTAAATACATGAGGAAAGCATTTCTGTAATACACAGTTTGTAAGATTTTAGGGTACATAGTACTGGGAATGTGATACACAGAGGTGTGACCTATTTGAGGCAGAGAGAGTTCCTCTGAGGAAATCATAGCGCCTCCCCCTGGTTACATGTCTATTAGCTTTTGCTCTGGTACTTCCTCCCTCTCTGCATCCATCCCAGTTTCCTTCTCCAATGTCTCTGTGTGTGTGTCAATGTGCCTGTGGGCTCCTCGGCTAAACGCTCCATTCTCCTCACTCCCAAGACAAGAGCTAATCTGTGAAATTATTTATCTTCCTGTGTATTTCAAGCATGGAGGAGATACATTATTAATTGCCCTCATGCTTTACACTGGCTGTGAATGGTCTTTTGGAGCAACTCTTTCACTCCACTGTCTGTTTTAATGTGTACATATTGGAGGCTGCATTAAATCTGACAATGTTAACCTTGGTTTGACTGAATTCAAATTCCAGAAATCCAAACTGCAATTCATGCATGACTGAGACAGAATCCTCCACCACTGCACATAAACCATACAAAAAGAAGGGCAGAAGGACTCAGATGAAAGCCAGTTTGTCCTGTTGTGTAGCCGCAAGCTAACCTTTGCACCCTATATCCCCATCTTCTCTCACACATATTCTTCCAAAACATCTCAGCAAACAGCAGGCTGTTTTTGCCTCTCACTGCTGTGTTTGAAGCCTACATCTGAGCATTTTTGGAAGATGCAGAGAAAGGGCTGGGTGGGCTTGAGGTGCACAGAGGACGGACTCAGCAAAAGAAGGAGTGAGGATGATGTCAAGAGCATGGATTCAGTCCTCTTTTCCAGTTTTGCGTATTTAATGCATGCCGGGATTATTTTTTTTAGCTACATCAGGAGTGTTTTTTTTTCCTTTTCTCTTATTCTCTGTTTTGTCCTGGAGGAGAGTAACTGTCAAGAACACTAAAGAGCAGAATCCCTGGATATACTGCCAACGGATCAGAAACATGAGCAGGAGAGAGAGAGGGGGATGGAGGAAGAGGGGAAGGCATTGCTGTTCTGAGAGGGGGTGAAAAAGGATGACAGAGAGAGAGAAAGAGAGAGAAAAACTGTGAGTGAGACGAGAGAGGATGAGCTCTCAAGAGATAAAGAGATACGGAGTAGAAGAGAGAGGCAGAGATTCAGAGAGAGAGCGAGAGAAAAAGACAGCGAACCAGACAAAAATGGGAAAATGAAAGAAAGAAAGAAGAGAAAAACAGAATTGAGTAAAGAATAAATGCTGGAGAGTAAGAGGAAGGAGAAATAAAGAAATGGCCAAGATATAAGCACGTCTCCAGTGCAACTTGAGGAGATGTTTCAATTTCTAGATCAATAAATTCCAAGACACTAAAATATCAACTGCTCCCAATAGTACTTTTAAAACAGCTGATGATGTGTGTTATTCAATTCAATTTTATTTATATAGCATCAAATCAAAACAACAGTTGCCTCAAAGCGCTTTATGGGCACAAACAGTATTGATAATGGCTTTAATCTCCCCTAATTTAAAGATTATTGTGGTAAATTTGAACTTGTTTTCTGACCTAACTGCCCTGCATATACAGCTGCTCATGCAGTTTCCCCACGTGTCAGTCTCTCTCTGAGGTTATACTGTCCTCTAATGGCACAGAAAGCTAAATGCTAAAAGCTACATTGTAAAGAAAGATTTTAAATATCTCATGGACTACTATCTTGGTGATATCTTGGGTATCTATAGGTGCCAGCATTTAATTAAATCAAACAGAAGATAAGACGTAGTGAATAGAGGCTAAAAGAGCAACAGGACAGAACCGAAACACAACTGTGGTCAAAGCTCTCCAAAATAGTAGAATAAATCTACTCCAAAAAGGGAGGTGACTTTTGATTCACTTTCTGAAAATAAGCTGAAAATCTGATCTCTGATAATACTGTGTGTATCTTGTAATTTTATTCTTTCAATATGGAAACTTGCAGGCACTTTTTTGCTACCTGTTCTCGTTCACAAAAGCTAAACAGACAGCTATCCATAGCCTTACACATGTAAACAAACCAAATGGCCTACTTCTTTCTGCATTAACACTGAGTTGGACTCACAGAGTTTGAAATCATTCATGTAAAATGATGTTTCCTTGAAAAGCGATAGAAGCTTGAACAGCTTGCCTTGCAAAAGTCTCTATTTCCCCAAATCTTTCAAATAGAGGTGGTGAGTGAAAAGTTAGAACAATTCAGAGTCAAAATAGCCACATTTTGCCTAAAATGTGGCTAGTTTTTCCCTTGTTAGATAGTTGAAACCACCATAAGGTAAGACCAAATAAATAATAATATTTACTTTTTCAGACTTTAATTTCACTTTTTTGCAATTTACTGCAGTGCTCTTAAAAAAAATTTTTTTATAAAACCAAAAGAGGCTGAATTTGACTGGAATCGACTGGTGGATACATGGAAAGTACACAACAAATGTTTTTATGGGTTCACAAGCCAAAAAAAGTTAGAAATCTCTGACTAACAGTAAAGATGATCTACTTTAAACAGAAACAAATAAACAAAAACATTCAGTTTCCTGCTATAAGTCTCTGGAGCAATGGTTATACCTATGACAAAACTTGCATGTTTTAAAAGTGTAGGTGTGAAATACATGGCCTAACTTTAGTGTGATCTGATAACATTTTTTTTTTCAATTTAGTTCAAATTTATTTATGGAGCACCAATTCCCAACAACAGTCCTCCTTTATATTGTAGAGTAAAGACCTTACAATATTAAAGAGAAAACCTCAACAATCAAACTATTGAGCAACTGTGAGTAAATACTTGGCGATGGTGGGAAGGAAGAACTCCCTTTTAAAAGGAAGAACCCTCTGGCAGACCCATGCTCAGGGATGGGCAGCCATCTGTCATGTCCCCCTGAGCCTATAGATGGAAGAGCATGGACAGTCAAGGACAAAACACAAACTATGGGAGCCAATAATGGCTTGCAAATGCATCAGGATGGAAAAGTGGGGAGGCGAGAAGAAATCTTAAAAGTTGAGAGGGTGTCTCTCTTTTGAACCAAAACTGGGAGCTCCTTCCACAGGAGAGGGGCCTAACAGCTGAAAGCTCTACATCCAAACACAATACCAGCTATAGTGACCTGAGATATAAAAGGAGACTTTTTTTAATGATTACATTTTTCAGCTACAGTAACACAGATCTGTATAGTACAGTAGATACACACAGTCATCTAAATATGCAAACATACACTGTGTGAAAAAAAGTTTTCACAGTATTCCACACATTAATTGATAACAAGCAAATGTGACCACCAGCAAGTGTCTGCCAAAACTTATAGACTTATAGTTTGCTGCTCTGGAGCATTCAGGTGTGTGTTAACACAATGCCACAATCTTCCCAGGAATGGACATCCCAACAAATTCACTCCAAGATCAGACCATGTAATGCTCAGAGAAATTGCAAAAAACACAAAAACTACATCTCAGACTCTACAGGCCTCATTTAGCATGTTAATAATTAAAGTTCATGACAGTACAATTAGAAAAACACGGAACAAGTATGGCTTATTTGGGAGGGTTACCAGGAGAAAGCCTCTTCTCTCTAAAAAGAACATGACAGCACAACTCAGCTTTGCAAAGTTGCATCTGAATAAATAATAAAGGACATTGTTCCAGTTGTCCACAACAATGTCCTTTGGACAGATGAGACAAAGTGGAGATATTTAACCATAAATGCACAGCACCACGTTGGGAGAAAACCATACGAAGCATATCAGCACAAACACCTCACACCAAATGTCCAGCATGGTGGTGGAGGGGTGATGATTTGGGCTTGTTTTGCAGCCACAAGACCTGGGTACCTTGCAGTCACTGAGTCGACCATGAACTTCTCTGTGTACCAAAGTATTCTAGTCAGATGAGGCCATCTGCTGACAGCTAAAGGTTGGCTGAAACTGGGTCATGCAACAGGACAATGATCCCAAGCACAACAGCAAACGTACATAAGACGGCTGAAAAAGAAAAAAAATGTTGCAGTGGCCCAGTCAAAGTCCAGACCTCAACCTGACTGAGGTGGTTCTACAAGCTACTGAATCGTGCAGTGTACTGGATAGATTCCTGATTCTTTATCATGACTGTACATGCATAGCGCCATAAAGTGCTGAAGAATTCAATAGATTAGTTCTCAGAAATGACAGCTTAAAATGTAGAAACTAAACAGGGTATGGCTACAATAAGAAGATGTAAATGTATGTTGAGATTATATATACAGTAGCTAGGTAAATTTGCATTAGTGCTGCAGGTTTTGCTTTCAATAAGAAACAAAAACAAAACTCTCCCACTGGACAAAAAATTCATTGCAGTGTGCAGAAATGTCTTTCCCACTGGCAAATCTCATCACTGCAGGTTGAAGCATTGTTACCAAAAGTATTATTAGTACAGTCCTGATCAAAAGTTTAGGACCACACCTCCAAAAAAAACCGTAAACCCCCCCAAAACAGAAATCAAAGTTCCAAACATGAACTCAGTAATGAGTAGCTCCACTGTTATTGTTGATCACTTCAAAAATTCGTTGCGG
>VUQS01043797.1:7740-20301 GCA_015108495.1 Heterochromis multidens
ACCCACCCCGACAGATGACCTCGGTACCAGAGGGGGGTTTTGCTGTTTGTCTGTAGTCTGTAATCAGGATGTGTGATGTGTGTCTACACTGATGCAGAAACACCACAGACCACTCCCAGTCTGTGATTAAAGGAGCAAACGGAACAAACCTGCAGCGTTCTGCTCTCCAGCTCACTCGCTCCTCATTAAAACCTGGCAGTTTACCTGGCAGGTAAACTTAGATCATGATCACATTTTTATAACGCTGTCCATTAGAGAGGTTTCAGCAGCTTCATCCAGACTCTCAGCTTACTTAAGAGACTTAAGAGCTCTGCAGCATCGATTCATTCGGACTCTCCGACAGGAGCCCGAACATCCCATCGGAGTCTGCGACAGGAAGAGGGAGGAGACACCTCCACCAAAGGTCAAAAACGGCTCCTGACCCAATCAGTTGAGCCTGAATGCACGCTATGTGGCGGTCTGAGATGGTGTCAGAGGCGCGAGGCTGCAGAGAACCTGAATCTTCACCTTCAACTTGTAGGATCAGCTGATCAGATCAGCTTTTAATGCAAAACAATCTGATTGATTTTTTGATTCCAAAAAAAGGTCTGACTGGAATTAAGCCGTTAATTCTCTGTGAAACACCTGTTCGTGTTAATGGATACACAGGTGATGCTCCTCACTTC
Organism: Heterochromis multidens; assembly: GCA_015108495.1. Taxonomy (NCBI): domain Eukaryota; kingdom Metazoa; phylum Chordata; class Actinopteri; order Cichliformes; family Cichlidae; genus Heterochromis; species Heterochromis multidens. Next base: position 8,406 of record VUQS01043797.1, read on the forward strand.
CTGTCAGGTATCTCCTCTTCCTGTGCTGGAGGTTCATGTTAAATGTTTAATACTAAGCTCAGTGTATGTGCAGTAATCCCAAAGAGCACTCAGTTTATCAGTTTTGTCTACTCTGGGATCTATGTGATATCACAGATAGGCTCCACCCACTCTATGAGGGGCAGCCAATTAGAAGAAAGTTGCCTTAAAGGGGGAGGAACTAAAACAGCTTGTTTCAGGCAGGATGAGCTGAAGGGTTGCACTGAGGCCCAGGATCAGGCAGAGCAGGATTATTATGAATCATGCAAAGCTGCTCTGGGAGATTCTGAGTGGCGTTTGGGTTCAAGCAGCGTTTAGGGCTATGATGACCTCTCCGGTAACGTCGAAAGTGGTTCAGGTTAGGACGTCTGAGGTCAGAGCGAGGAACGCGGTCCTCAGCAGGACGTCTGGCTTGAACCATTTGGATAAGGTGTGAAATTCTGATCTCACTCATCTCCTATTTCTGGTTTCTGAGCGTTAGGACGCATCCTCAGGAGCACGTCATTGGGAGTTTCGTGCCCGTGTCTAACACCGTTAGTTTTATATAGCGTCCTGTTATACATAATCATCATCTGATTATCAGACTGATCAAAGATCAATAACTAATCAGCTCAATATGAACCTGTACAGAACCAGAACCTATGAGGGAGTAAACCCTGGACCGCTGACCTTAAACCCACAGCAGGAAAACAACAACAGGAAGTCCCAGAAAGCTGAATCTGTTCATCTGGACGTAGCGTTTTATCACTTAGCCAAGTGACTTCATCAGCATGCATCAAGAGAACAACAGGAAGTGGTTAAGCACAGGGAGGGCGGGGTTAAACGTGGGGAGGGCAGGATAAAGGTGTGGTGGACCTACCTTGATGTGGGACAACAGAGACAGATTAGAGAGGGGACGTTTGTGTCCTTCCTGAATCTCCGTCTTTACTCCTCTATTCACCTCTCGTTTAGTCCCCGCCCACTCTGTGATGTCATCCTGCTTCTTCTGGGTCTCCTGCGCCACTCCCTCCTCCTGCACGGGCTGGTAACAGCTTCCGGGCCGCTGCAGCGCCGCCACCCAATCGTCCCAGCGCCGAGTCCGGTCTGCAGAGGGGCCCTCTGCCTGCTGGCTCCTGTAGGCGGGGCGGCAGCGGCGGTGCTGGGAGGCGGGGTTTACACACTCTCTGGAAGTTGACCTGCCAAGCAGCGTGAGGCGGGCGGGGCTCAAGACCCGACAGGTGATCTCATCCAGGAAGTTAGAGAAGCGGACCTTTTCCTCCAGCGCCTGCATCCTCCAGTTCCAGTCAGTTCTAATCGGGGAGGGTGGAGCAGAGGACCGCCGCCAGGTCGGCCCCTGTTGCTCCGCCCGATCCAGAGAACGGGTTGGAGGGCGCTGACTTGTGCTGCTCCGCCCTCTGCCGTCATCCAGCATCTCCACCGACTTTGACTTCCTGATTATGTCGTAGGTGTGCTCCACGCCCAGCAAGGTCGGCGTTTTTAGGATGCTCTTCGGAGGGCCGGCGCTCCGTGTCCGGCTGGGGGCATGCATCCTGTAAGTCCGACTGTGATGCTCTCCTCGGGGGTTACAGGTCACTGAGCGTTTCCTGGCTGCGGCAGGGCTTCTATATCCCAGGTAAGCCTGGTTTCCTGTGCTGATGGAGCTCTTCGCCATATGGCGAGGAGTTGTATTGTGGTGAGGACTCATGCTGCGCTGAGGCTTCGGGTTTCGGTGAGGACTCAGAGTGCCGTGGTCAGATGCCGTGACGCCCACCGCTGCAGTTCTGGTCCAGGGTCGGTGGGGGTGTCCGCTGAAGAGCGGCGGTGGGGTGCAGAGCTCCACACTGGACAGGCTGGAGACCTCCAGCTCGCTGTCTGAGAGCGGCTGCAGCGAGGTTGGGATGCCAGGCCTCGACCCATCGCCACACTGCCACTGACAGCCAGTGCCGGCGGGCTGGCGGGTGAGGTGCGGTGGGGGCTGTGGAGGTGTCTTTAAGGTGTGTTTGTTTACCTGATTGATGTCGGGCTGTGGTGCAGGCGGCGGCGGCGCGGTGGGCAGGGCGTGGCGTGTCTCACGGTGCTGTGGTGGAGCCTTGCGGTACGGCTTCCTGGCCGGTGCCGCACTCGTCATCCTGGGCTGTGCTTCCTTCCTGCGTGGCTTCCTGTCGGTGTGTCAGTCCTGCCAGGAGAAGACGAGTTAGACGAGGTAGAAAAACTACACAGACACCCGCCAGTTGCCCGCCAACCACCCACCAAGACGCCTCGACCGCAACTGGAATCAGATCCCTCACCCTCTCTCTCTCTCTCTGTGCAGATCAATGCTCGGTCGCCCCTCATCAGCATCAAACTCGCCCTCGCCGCTGCAGTGTGTGTGTGTGTGTCCCTCAGGCCTCTCATTGATTGCGTTTGTTTCCAGAACAGGAAGTGCAGCTGCATTGATCTGAGGCTAACGTTAGCATGTGACGCAGAGCAGCACTAACGCTGCTAAAATGCTAACAGCTGATGAGGAGACATGTCCCGATGATGTCACATGTTTACAGCTGTTAGAGCTGTCTGTGCTGATGGCGCTCTACTCTGACTGACTTCCTGTTTGGTCAGATTAATGGCGCTCTCTGACATCAGTGGATGTCTGATTGGTGTATGGAGGTCAGAGGTCGCCTGAAAGGTCTGATTGGCAACGTGTGAAGGCAGCGCTCGGACACGCAGTCATCACTTTCTGCTCCATTTAGTCCACGTCACATAACTGCGTCCTGACCTCAGGGAGCCAATGGCAGGCCATCGATCACTGTGTGACTTCCTGTCTCTCTCTCACACACACACACACACACACACACACACACACACTAATGTTCCCCCTCTGTGAGGACCTCTCTGATGTCCACGATGGAAACTCCCTCTGCTCCACCTCCAGCTGAGAGGAGGACGCAGCCACGGCGTGATCACCTGACTGGACACGAGGCTTCACACACACACACCTGATGGTACACCTGAAGCTGTCACTCTGGGACATTTCAGAAATCAGCTCCTTTTAATATTTCATTTACAATCATTTCATCAAATGAATAAAATCAATCTCACCTGACCCTCTCAGACTCTCAGACAGGTTAAAGGTCCAATCAGACAGTTTTTGACACTTTTAGTTGACTCAGGTTGTTTCAGGTGTGTGTGTGACATCATCATCAGCTCACAGGTGTGTGGAGGTGTTTGTACCTGAACGGTGAGCAGCTCCTGAGGGGACTTCATCCACAGAAAAGATTGAACCTGAAACACACAAAACACACAGGACCAGCTGTGAGAGATCAGTAATGTTAGTCCATAAGTGCAGTTATGAGCCAGCGAGCGTCTCACGCCCACGCCACCTTTAACTCTTTCCTGTCTGCACACAGTCATCAGGAAATCCATATTTGAGGTGTTTATGTGTCAGCTGACCTTCATCAGCCTTCAGCATGAGTCAAATCTGATGTTTATTATCGTCCTGCTGCTCCTCAAGTCGAGGTGGACGCCACATTTTTATGATTGATTTATAATCCATGATTGTCGCTGCGTGCTGCCAATCACACAAGGTTTCAGTGCAGGAGGGCCATTAATGAAGCGGTGAGACAAACGGCAGATTCATTTAGTTTCACGTAGAGGAGCAGGCGGCGCACTTTCCTCAGTCTGTTTTACTGACGGCGTGGAGAGTTTACCTTCAGGTGTTCAGCACATATCTGCCCAGGTATCTTCTATAATCCATGATTTTATTACTTCATTATTTTTGAAAAACAAAAACAACCAAAAACACCCCCCCCCCAAAAAAAAGTAGATGTCAAAAAATTTAATTAAATGGAAAGATCATAAATGAGTGTAAGGCTGTTTCACACGCAGCATCTTCTACAGAGAAACAAATACCAGAAACTAACGTCCTCACTTTTAAATATTTTTAATTTCACGGTTAACGTCACAGTCTGCTCTCATCATCACAACTACTGCACTCTTTTCATTAAACACACTGTTCCCTCTCACCTCTGACCTCAGCAAGGCATTTCCTCCTAGAGAGCAGCTGCTCACTGGATATTTCCTGTTTCACAACTTCTCTGTAAACTCAGAGATGTCCAAGTGCGCTGAGCTGCTTCCCTGTGATTGGTTAATTAGATCTCTGTGTTAATGAGCAGTACCCATTAGTAGCTAATGAAGTGGTTGGTGAGTGCAAGTCATTCACGTACAGTAAAAAGAGTTTAGGGCCCAGCAGTGGACCCTGTGGGACCCCACAGGTAACGTCAGTAAATCAGAGGCAGCTTATCCTTCATCGAGCTGAACCACGAGTGTGCTTCCTCTCTAATCAACACCTCTTCATCAGTCAGACACTTTTAAAGTCCATAAACGCCCCACAGCGTGTTCCTGTCATGTTTCACTGATCACATCCACCGATCACTCCGATCGATCACATCCACGAATCACATCCACGAATCACTCCGATCACAGGATATTTTTAACACGTCAGCTTTGAAAACTGACTTGACTAAATATACGACTATATTCAGACACACACACTCACTCTACAGGAAACAAAAAATCAATCATTGTGGCTGATCAGCTGATCAGCCGGTGTACGAGCCAATGACGTGAGCTAAAAGTTTTTCCCATGAAAGTCGAGCAGAATAATGGAATACATATTTGAAGCTCGCACTCACAGACTGATTCACTGCACTCGTCCAGCAGGTCGAGATCCTTTCAAACTAGACTCGACTTCTTATTTCAGCTCCACACTTTGATTCTGTTACAGCAGCTTAGCATGAGTCACCGCTCAGAATAATCCTCCTTTATCGTACCCTGGGCTTGCTGCTCAGCGTCACCGCTCATTTTTTCAGACTTTGAGGTCAAATTTGAATGACTTCCATATAAAAACACAGAGTTAGCCCTCAAAGGAAAATGAAAAGCTGGCTCTGAACGCTCCCTGTGGCATCACCATGGGGATGAAGAGCTGTCACATGAACGGAGCTGGAGTATCGATCGATGATGTGACGCTGCAGAAGAATCTGAATCCTTCATCAGCACGCAGGAAAGAGCAGAGAGAGCCAAGGCCAGCGAGCGAATACATCCTCACCTCATACGTCAGCACACACAGCTCCTCATCCTCTCTGCTGCCTCCGTCCTCTCACAGTCACACCGGCTTCTTCTCCTCCTCCTCCTTCTCCTCCTCCTGTGGGCATGTGAGCCTCAGGCTTCCTGAAAGCACCTGAAACACAAGACGGACGCACGGAAACACGAGTCAGCGGTGCCATCAGAGCAAAAGAAGAGGAGATGGGAGGAGGACCAACCGCACAACACAGGAAACACAAACTCAGGCTAACCAGGTACGGGATGAAGAACACAGACAAAAACCCCGCAGGCCAATAAATACAAGACAGAAATGTTTTTAAATATGCAAAATATGAAGGCTAAAAATAAGACAGCCTACAACAGCAGAAATGAGCCAAATAATTAATTAATTATAGGCAAAAGATGCAAAACCAACGGCATGCAAATAATATGAGCTTAAAAAAATTAATCACATTTTATATATATTAAAAAAAAAAAACAATACTTTGGGAAAAATTATAGGCAAAAACAAAAAATAAAGACTTAACCATCATCAGTGTGACTTTTAACCCTAACCTCCTTATTTGGTTTAAGATAAACAAACTAAGAAATTAGAGAAGATTCAGTTTTTTCATGGTTCAGGCTTTAAAGGGTTGTCAGATGGTGCACGACAACTGCAGGCCCAAAACAAAGGCTACAGCATCATCATCATCATCATCATCATCATCATCATCATCATCATGATGCCAAAAATAAACCAGAGGAGAACGAATATGGCCCAAAATATAGAGTACGAAAAAAATGGCCAACAGGAGTGAAAGAACTTTAACAGGTCGAAGACGACACACCTAAAACATCAGCTGATCACCTGAAGCAGCTGACGTTACTTCCTGATTTCAGAATAAAACACAGCAGCAGAATCACGTTTATTCAGTGAGGATGACGAAGCTGCAGCTGGACGCACTCAAGAGGTCAACGGGGTCAAAGGAAGGAGCGACTTCAACGCACACACACACACTCTCTGCAGGGTGTGTGTGTGTGTGCGTGTGTGTGTGTGTCACGGTCATCTGTTTGGCAGGAAGAGCGAGTCGCTGACAGGAAGTGCAGCGTCCAGCTGACCACCTGCCTCTGACATCACAGCCCGCTCACCTCCAGCTGAAGGTCGAGCTGCAGCAGATGGCATGCTGGGAAATCCACCGGCTGCAGTACCATGTCTATGCTCACACATGGTCACAGCGGCAGGACGGCACAGACTGCATCTCCCACAATGCACTGCACAGCTCTTTGGTTCCTGAACCCGATCGATCCTCCACCATCATTCATCAGTGATCAATATGAGCCAATCAGAAGCATCAAACAAGTGTACACCAGAGGGCGCCGACAGGACGACCACCTGACCTCTATCTGCAGGAGGGTGTGTGTGTGTGTGTGTGTGTGTCAGAGATTACATGCCACAGAGGTTTATCTCTGCTCAGAGAGGATTATGGGTAGGATGAATTGGGGAGGGGTGGTCATGTGACTGCTCTGAGGTCAGTGAGAGACTAATGAACACAGAGCGCAGTACTGATACCACTAATATTACTAATACTACTAGTAATACTGCTGATACGCTGAAGGTCGACAGAGTAAAAACTAAACTGTGAAACCCTGCATGATCTTTAACCTTAGGTAAAGCTGAGCTGCAGCAGGGTCAGGTTAAACCTCTGAAACGGACTCACCTGGTTCAGGTAAACCAGGTTTAGTGATCATGTGACTGCAGTTCCTCCAGCATCCAGCAGAGGCTCCAGCAGGGAGTGCGTGCCCACAGACGAGCACATTTACAGCCTGAGTGGAAACTGAGTTAACGAGCTTCTCCTCGTTAATTACTGATGCTCATCGGATCAGAACAAACACTTCAGACCCTCCGACGGATCCTCACCAGCGCTGACGCCGTTTTCCAGAGATCTGATTGGTCAGTAAGTAGTCAGGTAAGTGATACAGAAAACACAGTTAACCCTGAGGTTACCTGGATGACCACGCCTCCTGCGTCACAGCACAGGTACAAGCACCACCTGTAAGAAGGCCACCGGTGACCTGAACACTGCAGTTCATCAGGAAGTCGCTGTGGCTGTGCGTGCTCTGACTTCCTGTTAGTGTGCGGTCATCGCCCCAGCAGCTGATTAAATGTTAAAGCGCCGAGCACATGGCGAGGACGCGTGGAGGACAAACTGATCCATTCATGAATAAATCATCAACATGTGCCGTCCAATCACAGGCAGACCCTCGCCTTCACCTTCAGCTCAGACAGCAGCAGGTGTTCACCTTTACCTTCACTGCAGAGCGAGGCTGTCAGCGTGCGCACACACACACACACACACACACACACACAGAGTGGTGCCCGATCCACCTGTGGGAGGAAACTGATAAGGCGGAGCCATCAGTGATTGGCTGAAGGATGGCCCTGAAACTCAGCCTGGAGGTCAGGTGTCTAATTTACCTGCTTTAAAAAAATCAGTCGTTATTTTCATGAAACTGTCCAACTCAGTGTTCAATTCAGCTTTATTGATTCAGCACCAGTTCACAATGACAGTCTCTTCAGATGCTTCACGCTGTCAGCCAACGGCCCTACAACATCACAGAGAACGCCACCAATCAGACGACCCCCTACGAGGAGGAAGAGACCGCCAACAGATCCGAGATCAGCCCGATCTGAAACCTGGTTTGTTCTACACGTGTGCAAAAATGTGCGTACTTCTCGTCACTGATGTGTTACTTTCTTGCTGTTGATACCAGACATCTGCTCACATCGACAGAGTTAAACAAACACAAGCTGCACAGTTTCCTCTCTGAGACCCCTGATCCTGGTCCGCTCGGGTCCCGGTGGGCTCTGCTGCCTGAACTCAGAGGCTGAGCAACATTCCTGCTCAGAGGGCGTGAACACATCAGGATGACGTCACCTTAATGAAAGATGAGAGCAGAGCGGCTCGCCGTCAGCTTTAGCAGGAAACTGATCCTGGTCTTTGTGCTCCGACCTTCAGTCCCAGGTTCAGGTCCAGGTTTATGGTTTTACTGCTGCTGCCGGTCTCTTTATCTTCTGCTCAGCTCGTCTTCATATCAGTATGTCCATCAATGTTTACAGTGGGCGGGCCTAGATCAGGTTATCTGATGCCTGTTGGGTCAGGCGGTGGATGATGGTGGATGATTATGGGTAATTACTGCCGCTCTGACACCCTCAGTGATCTAAAGGGGTGTGTCTGCAAGCCCTGGACCATCCACCTGCCGCTGAACATCTAAGACCACCAGGTGTTAGCTAACCTGCCTGAGTAACAACTGCAACACTGCTCATCACTGAAAGTGGACCAGGTGATCAGCTGTTAGCCTACAGACAGCAGCGTGGGCGTGGCGGGCCGTGAAGGCACCGCAGAGGCCGAAGGAAGTGATTTCCAACAAACTGGAAAACAATTTTCAGCAGTTTGATTTAGTTTAAGATCAGCCAAAGGTGACCCTGTTACCTGAGCTTGAAGCTCACGCACATCAGAAATGTGAAGCAGAGCTTTACGTCTGTCAGGAGAACAAAAACCCATGCAAAGCCTCCTGGGAGCTGCACCTATGGTACCAATTAGAAAGTCCTAGGTGACTTCCTTCTTGAGTTATCGCATTCACAAACTTGGATGTCCACGCCGCCTGCCCACCCACCCGCTGGGGTGACAACATTATCTCATCAGCTTTTGTGGCTGAGGGGTAAAAAGGAAATGCTGAGATGATCTGAGGCGTCAGTAAAGGTTTGGGGGACCTACAGAAACTCTGAGTTTAACTTCCTGATCAGACCTCAGCTCTGCCTTGGAGCTTTCAGGGTGAAGACGGGCGGGAGGGCAGAGGGGTGCGTTTGATTTATAACACCGAACAAAATCATCTCTTTATCACCACAACAAAACTGAGACACGACCACCCGGCCTTCCTCAGCGTGACGAATACAGATCATCGATGCAACGCTGACTCATGTACTCGTGTCAGCTGATACCCGAGGTGTCCTATCAGAGCACCGCACACAGCCGAGCAGCAGAGTCAAACCGGCGACCTTCCACCTGAGAGCTGACGCCGCTCCACAAGCTGATACCTCACTCATCAGCTGACTGCTGCGCCTGATTTGAATGAGACTCACCTGAACATGAAACCACACACACACACACACACACACACACACACACACCTGAGCAGGTGAGCTCTGTGGCTCATGTTTCCTCTGAGCGGCCGTCAGTGTTTCCAGACGCAGCCGAGCATGTCCGATTTGCCTCGTGAGGCTCTGAGGACAGATGGCGTCTCAGTCAGCCGTGAACTCTGCCTCCTGCTCTTCATCATCACCATCCTCCTCAGCTCGCTCCCAACAACAACACATCCTTTAACAGATGAAGGACGGAGAGTCTCCCTCACTACCTGCCACCGTAAAGAAAACACACCGCTCTGTCACCTAGCAACAGAGCCATATGGCGCTATGGGGAACCACAGCGTGGGGGGGGGGAAGGATCACACATTTACACAGCGTCTCCTCACTCTGTCAGACAAGGAGCAGCTGACAGGAAGTCCGACATTCCCAGCTTCCACCACGGGAATGACTAAAGGTCCCACAGCTTCACTCACGCTGGGCGTCCCCAGGGCCCACTCTGGGTTTTTAGAAACGGGGGGTAAAGAACCAGCTCTCCCCCACCACCTGTTTGAAGACTGCAGAGTAAAGTGTGAGGATTTCACTGCTGTAAACCAGTCAGAAGTCTCCATTTGTGGGACAGGTGATCCCAGGTGAGGCGGGATGGTCGGCCTCTTGTTCACCGTGTCACTTCAGGGATTCGCTTTAACGCTGCAAACTGGCTTCAGTCAGTTTTAAAAGGTCACTCGCAGCACGCCGAGCGCCATCAGAGCACCTCACCTGAGAGGTAACACTCCAGTAAGGTCAAAGGTCATTAAAGCAGCTACAGATTCACTCATGTTTTTATTCTCTTACAGACCTCATTCACCCACTCACTCACAGTCATGTAGCATCATCAGACACACCGCCGGCCGCTCAGAGGAGCTGGGATCGAACCACCGACTCATTACTGGAGCTAAAACCGACCAATCAGAGCTGATCAGCCAAAACGTAAGCGTCATAACGCCTTCTTCACCTCCTCTGTCTGATGCTGGGCTGTAAAAGTGACTGTAATCAGATTACTGCAAGCCAAACACCACCAGAGGTCCCAACGCTGACGCCTTCGGGTGTCTGAGGCTCCAAAGACCTGAAAGCTAAAGACGTTTAGAATTCACCGAATCCAGAGCCCATAAACGGGAAACAGAGAGAAGAAAAGTCACGCTTACGTCAAGGAAAGTTTCAGGTTTTTCGTCGTCATTCAGGAAAATAAAAACGAATCACCGTCTGCAGCCATGAGCGTGATTCAAATCATCACGAGGCAGCAAAACATTAAATCCAGAGGAAATGAACCGAGAGGCCAGCTTCAGGTGAGTCTGCAGGTTATTCAGGTGCGCACACACTGAACCGTAATCCAATTAGCTGTGACGAATAAACCCAGGGCCTATCACAGAGAGCAGCAGCCCACCGAGAATCCAACAAACATCCTGAAGCACGAACGCAGAGTCCAGACTGACAGGAAGTGGGCTCAGACTCCTCCTACAGTGCGCACAGCCGGCTCAGGTTCAGACCTAGTTTATAAAATCAGAACAGAGGAATCAACGATCGGACTCCTGCAGACACAAACAGCCAGTTACTCTACGTCTACGCCATCAAATGAGGAGCTTCAACCAGCTTTGCTGCAAACCACACGATGGCGCTGTGTCGACACCTCCATTCACCATAGCAACGACCAACACGCCGTCTCACCACAGACTGTAAATCGAAGATGGACGCAGCATTGTTCACTCTCCGCGCTGAAGCTTCAATGTTGCTTTTTGTTTCCAGACATGACCATATTTAGACAGGATGGTGGAGCATCATCAGTAACATCCAATCAAAATCCTGGAATTTCACTGTGCACCAAATCTGGAGCTCAGCCTTCTTGGACGGTCTGTTAGGACCATGAACCTCATAACCAAGCTGAGGTGAAGCTAGCAGACAGCTAGCAGCTACAGCCGCCTGTGTCACCATCCACCTGTCAGTCAAAGAGGCCACGCCCCTAATAATGCAAACTTTAATCCAGTTTAAACAGATGAGTTCTAAAAACAGGTGTTATGAAGGAGGAAATTATCTCACTACTGCCTCTGCTGGACGTCAGAGGAACTGCAGCTCTGAAGACGTGAATCACAAATAAAATTTTTTTTTTAATATTTTCAGCTCCGTTTTTGTTACTGTTTGAAAACTGTGAAGCTTCACTGAGCAGACTTTTTTCATTCTGTTCGACTAAAATATAAAATTTACAGCTGCAGATTTTATGTTTGTAAACATTTAATGAAAATGTGTTTCCTTGATTATGTTTTCAGCTCTAAATGTTTGTTTTCCACCATCAGCCTCTCAGATCTGTCAGTTTGTTGTAGATGAACTTTTCAAACCAGCATTTATTATTTTATTTATCATTTCTCCAATAATCAGTGTGATGAACCTTTTCCGATCTTTTTTTGATCTTATTGATCTTATTTTACACTTCAGAGGCTTTTATTTTGATATTTTCCTGCTGTGCATCAGAGGTTCTTTATCAATAAAGTTTGATGTAAGTGTTTAAATTTTAGAAATCTGTAGAGCCAATCAGAGCCCTGGACTGTCGGGGGGCCCCTCCGAACTGTCGCCCTCGGCCACCCCCGACAGTCCAGGGACCCCCGGTCAGTGGGTCGCCCTGGCCTGTGATTGGGTACTAGGGGTACAGGTGTGTCTGCCCCCCCCCCCCCC
>VUQS01043798.1:9771-27111 GCA_015108495.1 Heterochromis multidens
GTCAGGCAAATTCCCAAAGATCCAATCCTCGGAGCATGCAGTAAAAAATTCCTTCACTGATAGAAACTCCCTTCCCCCAGTGAGTAAGAGCGTCCACACACCACTGCATGTCTCTATCCTCTGGCCCAGCAACCCTCTGGGGACACTGCAGCACAGGGAAGATGTAGTGCTACTGTATGAACATGACATATTCACAGACAGATTGCTACTAATGAAAGATATTACTCACATGCACATTAGCAAAGGTAAAGGAAAGGTCAGTGTGGAAACTGAGAAATTGTTAATAAAAAGAGGAGAAGAGAGGTGTAAAAGAACAATAGGAAAGGAAGAAAGGGAATGGAGAAAGAAGAGAGCAATTAAAGGAGAGCGAGAAGAGAGGGGACAGAAAGAGGAGGCTGAAGGAAGAAAGGGGATCAGGTGAGAGGAGATATAGTGGACACAGGGATTTTGCCATGTGCAGACAGCAAGCAAGAGGGAAATTGTGTGCATGTATACCTGTGTGTGTGCGTGTGTGATAAAAGTGTCTGTATGCAGTTCACATCTGAGAGTAAAGACCAAGACAGGCAAAGGATTTAACACCACTGCATGGCTGGGTCCGCTGAACGTAAACACACACACAGTCAAAAATCAAAGGTGACACCTGGTTAGTAAATTGGTATTTCTCTGCCAATTAAACTGAATTCCTTCACAGACACAAAATACACAAACAAAACAGACCCACTGACACTTAGCCTAAAACAGGAGAAAAGGCCCGAGAGCTGGACACACACACAGACACATCCACAACACTTACAGGCGAACCATTAAACAAACTGGGTTTTTTCACCTACAGGGTTCATGCTCATAAATTGACCAAAGACAGCTGGCTTTATGTTTGGAATGTCAACCAGATGTGCGAGGGTTTGTGTAAAATGGCCTTGATACCTGACAGTTCAGGGGGTCAAAGAAGAGAGCGTGTGCATGTGTTTGGGTGTCTTCCTGTGCAATTTACGACCGGTTGCTAGTGCTTTAAAAGACAGACAGCATTATGTCTGCACCACTGAAGCCCGACACTTATATATCAAACACAGGCACACACATTTCATTATCTGCAGATTTAGAGGAGAGAAGATGCTTGTGAGTGAGAAGGAAAACCATCAGTATCATTTAAAATGTGATTTAAAGCAGCTCATTTGATACGACATCTCAGCAATGCTTCAGACACTGTGACACACTCATAGTCTGGTGTCACCCATGAATAATTTACTCATTCATTTTGAGCTTGCCATGTTTTTTCATCAATAATTTACCCATATTACGCGTGTCTTATTTATGTTGTGCTGCTCTGCATTTCTCTAGATTTGATTACACAGTTCATCGAAGACTGATGACTGGATCGTTGATAGACACACAAGCCAACCAAGAGATAAGTAAGTACACTTTTGGGCATTATACTGTATAACGGCATTCAATTTTTCCATCACGTTCATCTTAGAATGAGATTGTTTATCAGCCCATTATTTTATTCACTCTGCTTCATTGAACCAATTGAGAAATGTCATAATGAGGGGATGACCTAAATGAGGGGATTTCTGGACTTTTAAACTCAGAATGAACTAAACTAAATGATAAGGCTTGCATAAATGAGCTAGTGAGCTAGTAGTTGCCATTACTATGCAGCAACAATTCTGCTACTCTATAAAATGCCACTGAATCCCAAATAATTGATGGTTGTGGGATTAAATAAAATCAGTACAGTGCTGTGAGTATGTAGATTCCCTGGCTTTCTGTGTTTGTGATTTGTCATGTTCTGTCAAGCTTTAGTCAAATTTAAACAAAAAAGAAACGAAGAACAAATGCAGCAGATGGGCATATTCACAGCTCTGGTGAGAAATTCACTTCTGCACCTGATCATGTTTAATTACAATGCCTGCTTGTTGGAATGGTACGTGGAGTGTACGGATCAGGTGAAAGAAGCAATCTTCTTGGCTTTCACTCACTGTGTAAAGTGAATCTTACCTGGCAAAGAAAGAGGCAGCGGCGGAGGTGGCGGTTGCTGCTGTGGTGGTTGCAGCAGGAGTGTGAGAGGGAGAGTTTGTATGTGATGACGAATTTGTGTGTGAGGGTGAGTGTGTGTTGTAGCGGTTCAGGGCAGCTTCAGTAATTCCCTCTCTGGAGGCCTCTGAGATCATCTGGGACATCTGATGAGAGAGAAAGACTTTTTACTATAATTGACAAAACCAACAAGAGTTAAATAATAAATAAAAATACTAATTAATTAACAATATCCACAGGGCCTGCAGACTTAGACACTGTGGATGGGAACTTCACATTTCATTTCATGATAAATTATGCAGGAGAAATGACACAATTCCTCATTTTTGGGAAGCACTGCTCCAAGGCTGGTATTTATGTGTTGCTGTCACACACATACACACACACACACCCACACACACACACACTATGAGTGTAGTGAAGACTGGACGAGATTTCAGAGATTCAAATTACTTACTCTTGTGTGTCTCTGTGTGTGCAATTAACAACATTGTGTTAACGATGAGTTCTAATAGTGATTTTCACAGCAACCTTGTGAAAATATACAAACCCATCAAACACACAGTGACAGAGGACAAGAACAGACAAGTGAAAGGAAAATCAGAAACAAAGATGTGCATCAAAGTCAGTGTCATTTCTGCTGCTCCCTTCTCCCACCCAGGCAGATGTGATGAGACTTTGTCTCCCGATTACTTTGATCATGCCGGGTTTGTGCATGTACTTCATGACAAACAAATTGCACACACACACACACCACTGCAATTTATCTCTGCCCTTGTCTTTTCCAGATGGTCAGATATGAGAACACAGTCTGGTTTTCCCCACCCATTTTGTTTCCTGTTGAAGGATAACTTATTGCCCTTATGTGTGTGTGTCTATGTGTGTTTGTGTGTGTGTGTACAGAAGAAAAAGCAGCAGAATGTTGTCTGCATCCTAAACAGTCATAAACAAAGAAACAAAGACACTCTCCCCTTGGTTTCTTTCTTTTAACCTCACATAAACTTTTGTCAGATCGACCCTTCCTTCTCCTCCTCACTATTTCTGTCTCCACTTGTTTTTATTAATAATTCCAATGTATCTCGTTTCACTCTCTCTGCAGGGTTGTTTTGCCGTCATAAGCTATATTCACATTTGTAATTTATTATTAGATCAACACTCGTGCCATTTGTGCTTTATTTGACAGAAGAAAGACAGTGAGGATAAAGAGGGGAAGACCTTTGTACTTATAATGCTCTAAAGAAATTAAATTTGCTTTCTTGACAGTTATTGTTTTTATCAAATGCATAACATACCATGGTGGCATGAGCAACATATCCACTGGGTGTAATACACAGTTTATGAAATAAAAATAAACTTATTGGGGCAGAATGGATGCTAAAGTAGTTACTTTAGCACTCTTCTTGGAGTGGCAGTAACACTGCCAAGTGAAAACAGCACTGCAGCTAATTGCTGTTGGAAGATATTCACATTAATCAATCAGTCCTCCAGTCTTTTGTGAAAAGAGCACAATCTCAGTATGCCCCCGTCCTCCTCTAAAATCCATTTCAAGAAAAATTTGTTGTGAGAACAACTTTGATAAAGAAACTACAAATAAAAGAGTGTAAAACACACATTGTACAAGGCTTCTAATTGGTACAGCAGGATGCTGGGCAAAGTTATGGAAATCTATTAATTTGCTTTCTGTGTATAGATGAGATATAAACTTGGGAAATATTTCTCTGAGAAAATTAAGAGGTTCCACATCGAAAGGAGCCAGTTGAGGTGGTTCAGGCATCTGACTAAGATGCCTCCTGGGCGCCTCTTGGGTGAGGTGTTCCAGGCATGTCCCACCGGGAGGAGGCCCTGGGGCAGAACCAGGACACGCTGGAGAGATTATATCTCTCGGCTGGCCTGGGAATGCCTCAGCGTTCTCCTGGTTAAGCTGGAGGAGGTGGCTGGGGAGAGGGAGGTCTGGGCTTCTCTGCTTGGGCTGCTGCCCCCGCAACCCAGCCCCAGATAAGCGGAAGAAAATGGATGGATGGATGGAAAATTAAGAGGACTTATTAAATCCCAATATTCTCTACACAATATATATACTTTCCTATACATTTTTATTTGACATGCTTGAGCAAATGATGCATAATTTTAAACCATGTGTTCAATAACATAATGTTTAATGCTAATGACTTATGATAACTACCAAAAAAAGTAAATTTACACTGGCCACTTTATTAGGTACACTTGTTTAACTAACCTGTTAATGCAATCAACCAATCACATGGCACTAACTCAAAGCATTTAGGCATGTAGACATGGTCAAGAAGACCTGTTGAAGTTCAGCCTGCATGGTTGTTACCAGATAGTATACCAGACAGGCTACTGCAGCAGAAGATCACACTGGGTGCCATTCCTGTCAGCTAAGAACAGGAAACTGAGGCTACAATTCACATGGGCTCAACAAAATTGGAAAATCGAATATTGAAAAAATGTTGCTCAGTCTTATAGGTCTTGATTTCTGCTGCAACATTCAGATGGCAGGGTCAGAATTTGGTATAAACAATATGAAAGGATGGATCCTGCCTTATGTGGGCAGTTGCTGGTGGTGTAATGGTGTGGGGGATATTTTCCTGGCACACTCTGGGTCCCTTAGTACCAACTGAGCATCGTTTAAATGCCACAGCCTACCTGAATATTGTTGCTGATCATGTCCATCCCTTTATGAACACAGTGTACCCATTTTCTGATGGCTGCAGGATAATGTGCCGTGTCACAAAGTTCAGATCTTTTCAAACTGGTTTCTTGAACATGACAATGAATTCACTGTACTCAAATGCCCTCCACAGTCACCAGTTTTCAATCCAATAGAGCACCTTTGGGATGTGGTAGAACGGGAAATTCATATCATGGATGTGCAGCCAACAAATCTGCAACAACTGTGTGATGCTATGATGTCAACATGGACCAAAATCTCTGAGAAATGTTAACAGCACCTTGTTGAATCTATGCCATGAAAAATTACAGCAGTTCTAAAGGTAAAGAGGATCTAACTCATTACTAGCAAGGTGTGCCTAATAAAGTGGCCAGTGAGTATATCTTCAACATTCTTCAACATTTAAGTAGAGTATAATTCTAATGTCATACCAGTATGGCGTGTTTCTGCTTTGTTGTGAGTTTAGAAATGTGAAATTGCCTTTTAATTGTTCAAATAATGACCCAATAATAACCAAATTACACTCACACACATATACATTACAAGGAATTTCTATGGTAAATTTAACTGATTTGTATGTGAGTTTGTCATAGTTGCATGTACTCTATTCTGTATGTGTTTATGGGTTTGTGTGTGCATGTGTGTATTTGTCTGCGTTAAAGTGAATCATTCATGACATAGATATGGATTATTGATTATGGTTCTTTATGTGCTGCCTGCAGCAAGTCAGCAAAGCACCTAAATCATGACCACACATTCCAATAAAGGAATTATAGCTTTTGTGGGTGTTAATGTAAGTCTATTGTGAATATGTCTGTATGTGTTCTCATGATGCATGTCTCTACACATGTGTGTACCTGTGTGTGTGTGTGTGTGTGTGTATGTGGGTAAATCAGCTCCAATGTGCTTATATTTACTCCTGAGGACTCCTGGGGTCCAAGCTCACCACCTGCTGCCTTGATAAATTACCTATTGTAAATGAGATGCCTCTATAGTTTATATACCATACTCCTTTGTGCATTTACAGCCGCTTCAAATGCTCTGACCTGGCTTGGTATCCCTGCATTATTAAAGGAGTCGTGAACATATGGAATAAAGGTCCAGCGAGCTACAGAACTACCTGTGCATTTGTACTGGCTACTCATAAATTCTGATGAATAAAACAAGGAAAACTGCTAGTACAATGTAAAAAAAAATAAATAAATAGTGGTCCCACATAATGTTATTATGCACGCTAGGTGGTTTAGTAATATGTGGATATCAGTGTTGGTGCTGCAGTTCAGACCACCAAGGCTGGACAGACATATAGACTCAGGTTTATACAGCCACGCTACCAGCTCAAAGGAAACTGTACTTACAGTATGCAGTGTATTTAGTGGTGCTATGAGCTAAATGCCTAAATCGTAAAGCATGTTGACAATGGCAGTGCTAATGTGTAGCAGGTTAATGTTTATGTCAGTGTGGGTAAACACAAGTATAGCTGAACCTGATTTCTTTTGCTGTTATTTGGTCTATAATGAATGTACTGGACAAATTGATATTTTCACTTAATGATGGCTTTAGCAAAGAAAGTAAGTGGTCAAAAAGTTATTCCAATTTCAACCTGTAGGTAACACCAATGGCCATCCATAAGTAGTTTCAGCACCAACACTAGCATGTGGTGGGGTCACCACATGCTAGTGTTGCTAGCAGAAAGGTCAAGTTTCCATTTTACATGTGCACAGACCTGTTTCCTGTTGTGTTATGTGGATCCTAACATCAAATTCATGGGTCTTTTATGTCTGTTATTAAAATATCTTCTCATTATCTTGATTGTGTCTTCCATTTTATCCAGTCTCGCTTGTCAACAAATGTGGTGTGTACTTAGGTCAGGGGAGGTATTGCTGTTTTTGTTCTTTTGCTAAATTATTCAATTTTATTTATATAGCAACAAATCACAACAGTAGTCGCCTCAAGGCGCTTTATATTGTAAGGTAAAGACCCTACAATAATACAAAGAAAACCCCAACTATCAGACGACCCCCTATGAGCAAGTACTTGGCGACAATGGGAAGGAAAATTCTCTTTTAACAGGAAGAAACCTCTAGCAGAACCAGGCTCAGGGAGGGGCAGCTGTCTGCCACGACCACTTGGGGCCAAGTGGGGTAGGAAGATAACACCAAAGATACACTGTGGAAGAGATCCAGAGATTAATAATAACTAATGATCAAATGCAAAATGGTGTATAAACACATAAAAATAATTAACATTCAGGTTTCCTGTAGTTTGTGTCAGGCATGCTGGCATTAACAGGAAGAGGCAGAGTTAGGTCAGGTGACCATTTAACTGATAAACATGGTCATGCTGCGATGCAATTTACACCATTCACAACATGACTCTGACCATCACCAAATGTGTTATAGCTGAGCTGTTTGCATTGATGTTCTTTGTAATCTACCCTTTTCATTAACATGTAATTTTCAAAAAGCAGCATCTCCAGAGCTGAAAAATAAAGCCATAGTGAAAGTGAGTAAATCCCTGTATACACCTATGTTGAAATGCCCAACTTTACAACAGAAATAAATATGTTCACAGCCTGGCATTAAAAAAAAGGTTATTGTCTCTGTTGCCAATTTCCGCCTTTGTAGCAGTTATGTATTTTAAGGTTCGAGGCCTCCCAGAGTGCTAAGCATCATAATTCCTGCTATGATAATTTTTTCTGTGTTTTGTGCAACTGTTTTTGTATAAGAGTGTGCCCTCGCTCTACTTCTGAGGATCCTTGTGGTGTCCATTTGCACCTCTTCTCTTAATTGGCTAGAACTCATGGGTTTGCCTGGTTCAGCTCACTCTCTGGTCTCAGCAACTGTTAACAACAGCATTACAGTTCTGTCCGTAGTCTCCACACCCTTTTTGTAGCTCACTTTGTGTTCTCTTGTGTTATATCTGAGATTTTGCCAAGTGCTGTTATTGGTTTGTAATGGGATTTTGCTTGTGTGCGTCTGTATGTGTGCAAATAGACTAATTCAGTTTTATTGTATGTACAACTGAAGCAGAAGGAGTGAACTACCTTTTTCTTTTATATTATTTTCTCATCTACTGTTTCTTGGAAGATGGATCTGTTCCATAAGTTATTTTGCCCTTGGTGCACTCCCAAGTAAATTTCTTTCAGTTATTGTCACCTTTCTTTTTACATGTGTATGGCTGAATAAATATCACACTTGAAATTCGTGTTGAGACTCTGAACCAACAGCTAGGGCAGGACCTCCCTTTATACCTTTCTGTTATGTTTCCTCATGCCTAGACAGAGGTGTAACAGAGTCTGAGCTTTGACTGACAGGTGTGCAGATGCAGGCAGCTGTAGCTGATGGCTGTCAGCTAAGCTTCACCTCTTCTAATTTCAGTCACTGAACTTTTGATCATGTTTGTGGTGTTGCTGTCTTCTGGAGCATTTATTGGAGTTATCTGATAAACAATATGACTTACTAATTGTACAATCTTTACAAGACGCCTGCGCTCCAGTTCTGAAGTGAAATTCAGTCTTATATATAAAGTGTTTTATTTTTGATGATGATGATGGCAGGTAGGTATCTGGTGGGGTTTCCCTTATTCAGACATGTTATCCTGGTACAGATTACATGTTAAGACCGGTTGTAAATGAGGGTCAGAGGAACACCTAGAGTCACACGGGACTCTTAATGTCTACTCTACTCTAAAATTTAATGGCAATCCAGCCAACAGCTGCTGAGACATTTCAGTCACATGAAGTGGCTGACATTGCAATCTTTTACTCTAAAACACTATCAGGGCTAAAAAGCAATACAGTAACTATATTCATCTTTATAGCATCATGACATTTCAAAGGGTTTGCTGTGCTTCTCTGCAGCAGCAGTGTGCTGATGGGTGCCTCATCCCTGTCATTAAGCCAGCTACTGTTTGAGATTCTACATTCTACATGTGAGCTGTGCATACAGAAAATTGATGGTCACCTGGCTAAAGCATTTACATAGCTTTTGGATAAAGTACTCATTAAAGTAAATTATGCTCCATTCAGATTTTCCCACAGGACACAAAGGCTGAGTTGCTGTCTCTAGATTTTACAATAAATTAGGTTATCCTACATTGAATGAAACTTTAATGATTCCTGTGGGGATATTAGGTCACAGCAGCAGATAAAAAGATATAGATAATAGCAGGACAAATTGAGATGACTAAGGATAATGCGGCAGCCAAAGGTGACAATAATGCAGCAAATCAATGAAAAACGCAGCATGTGACCATGTTTGTATAAAATAACCTCGTCTTGAAACTGTATCAGTCAATGTGAGAGTTTAACAAATGTGATATTAGATTTCCAGAAAAATATAATAAAATAAAATACTACACTATACTTCTGTCACTCTCACCCTTTTCCTCTACACTTCACTTATCCACGTGTCTCTCCACTGCTCTTGGAAAACAATAAAAGCTGACCCATTCATCTTCATTACATCACAAACTCCATTTCCCCAGCATTTACCTTACTCATCAGTCTCTCTTATTTTATTCTTTCTCATATTACAGGCAGCCAACATACAATCTGTGCCTGAAATTTCAGTTTTGTATGAGGAAAATAGAAATGGTGTTTGTGTGTCCATGCGCGTGTGTGGTCCTGTCTGATTTTATCAGGGGAATAAACATAATCTGTAAAACCATCTAAACACTTACTGCTGTGGTTTGGAGGAAGAGAGAAAGGGGCTGCCTGTTCAAAATTGAAGTGGGGGAGGAAATGCGAAAAAATAAAGAAGTGAGCAAATGGAGCAGGATGTTTATTTATTTCACATAGAGGTGATAGAGTTACAGAAGCAGGAGTTTGTGTGTGACACTATCAAGGAAAAGAAAGCAAGCATGGAGGAAATAGAAAAGAGTCATGAAAAGTAGGCAATACACAAAGGGAAATGACATGGAAATGGATGTTGGGAGGGAGTAAATTACAGATATATTTGTAAACCTGAACCCTTAACACCCACAGTAAGGCAAGGGGGTCAAAGGTTCAGGTGTCCTTAAAGTATATGAGGGCAAGAAAATATTAGAAACACATTTTAATGCAGTCCAAATACTTCAAAGCATATTTTGTGGCAGAGCTGTTGCACTGGAATATAGATTATTACATTAGGTGTTTGTAATTAAGTTGGTCAGTGAGTGCATGAATGATAGAGAGAAAGAGAGACAGAGAGAGGGAAGAGAGGCAGAAAAGGAGATTTGTTTTGTTATATAAGCATATATAATACATTACATAATCAAATCAGAAACACTGTTAAGGCTACATAATGTACGCCGAAAAAGATGAAAATGACAACCAGTTAAAAGAGAACAGAAAGGAAACTGAGAGGAATGTAGGTTTATTTTATACATTCACTGTGCAGAAAAATACATAATATAAAGGCTGTTAGCTGTGCTTACTCTATCAAGCTCTGACAATTAAAGGCAAGAGGTGGCACTTCACTGTCCACCCAGAAGAGCGGTGCCATACCATACCATCCACAATAATACCAGCATTAATCTGTACGTGATATAAGTGTCATATTGTGGTATCAATCATATGGTGATGCCATGCGTTTATCTTCCCAAGTGCAATCCCAAACATTTCTGAGAGCGAGACAGCAACGTGTCAGCTGCCGATGACAATTAGTACCTACAAAAGGAGTCGCTTCAATAGTAAGCGAGTGGTTGGGCTACAAAAGGTCAGACCTCCAACAAAACACAATAGTTTGCAAAATATGCAAGAAAATTGTCCCTGCTAAAGGTGGAAACAACAAACTTGTTTCACCTGTTGAATTAAACAAATAACTCAACTGAGCATCACTGGGGCACTCAATAGTTACACTCTATATGACAGGAAGAGCAAACATTGGGTGGAAATTACTGATGCAGTTACATGGTGGAAACGCTTAGTTAAAAAGCTTCACTCAAGATACAACATCCCAGGTAGAAAATAGCTTTCATTTTTATTATTTGACAAGATTGTTCAGGCTCATGAAAATTTCAAGGTTAGGTTATTGTTAAACTAAAGTGTTAGGCAGTTATATTATAATTTTACTTAAATTTCCATGGAAAACACTACCTAGGCTACTTTTGTGCTTCCATTTGACTTGTGCTCTGTCACTATTGTACTATAATGCTGCTGTTGGCACTTTGTGGCAATAGATTCACACTTTAAATCAGGTCTGTCATCAGCTCATTGGAGGATGGAAAATGGCCTTCATTTTGTTTCCACTTACAAACACTGCTGCCTGCAAGCTGCAGGCATTTATAAAAACATTCAGTGTCTGTGTGTATTTTTTTAAATATTGTCATAAATATCACTAAGCAAATTTTAAGCTCTATTGCCCACTCCTACCACCCAGATTTATCCTGTAGGTCAAACCTTCAGGTCACAAACTTCTCCAATGTGTAGGCCGCCACTGCTTCCTAATTAATTACATTACTAATTTTTATTATAGTCTGGTAGCTTTTTTTTTTAAATAACTTATACAAAACAATATGTTTGCAAGTGTTTTCTTATTTCACATCCTGTTTCTGTCAGATAACGGGTTCAACAGATTCATGGTAAATTAGAAAAGCTAATCTAACCATTGTTGGAATCACACACACAGGGGCACACACACCACTGTATAAACCTGTTTTCAATTAGCTGCTTGAAGGACAGCACGAGGGCAGAGGTAATGTTGGATTAGCATTTTCATGCCAGAGAGAGAAGGAGTGAGACACACAGATTCCTTCAACCATAACAAGCCTCCAAAAATAAAGTAAGCCTTTGATATGGACATGATTTTTATTGACAGTTTTGTTTGTTGCAGAATGACAAAGCTCTGTTTGCGAACTAATTAAAAGGACCATATGTCACATATGAGATTTACACTCACCAGCATCCTGAGCAGCTAATAAAAAAAATAAAAAACCAAAGTTTAACTTTTTAAATGCAGACCAGCATACAGTTTAGATCAGGGTCCATAAACATTCAAGATTCATGAACTACTGTTGAAATTCTATCTTGCTTTTCTCAGATGTATTTCTTTGTTGTATTACAAACTCTTAAAAAATCCTAACTGAAACACTTTAAAACTGAAAAAGTTATACTGTCATGGTCCCCCTGTTTGTTCTTAGAGTTTTTAGATTTTGTGATTATTTAGAGCTTTTCTTTGTTAATTTCATGCTTTTATGAATTTTTTTATGATTTTTATGTATAGGTTTCCTAGCCTTCCCATGTTTCTCAGTGTAAAGTTGCTGTGTGTTGGTGTGTGTCTAACCTCTGTATTTCTTAGTCACTTCCTGTTTTATTTTGGTAATAGTTGTATCCTGTGTCCATTTCTACTTTCCCTTTCCTCTCCCTGCCCAATTGTCTGATTGTGTTCACCTGTGTCTCGTTCCCCAGCTGTTTCCACTTCCCCTGATTGCCATCTGTGTCTGTGTTTGTGTGCGTGTATATAGCTTCATTGTTTCCTTTGTTCTAATGTGTGTTATTCTCCCTTGTGTTCTCCAGAACAGTGTACTACAAAGTGAGATTAATGGCTTAGTGAGCTATGTCGATCTTAAAGTCAGAGGTTTCTGTGTCACGAAAGAAGATCTCTTTTCACCTGGCTAAATCACCATGGTAACTGATGTTCAACACATAACATTTAATGTCTAAATGGATCCAGTTTAAAGTTTCAGAGCTCCAATGTGCACCCACACCTTAGAAATAAACAGCAGCTCTGAGAGCCCAGTCAGCAATAAAATAATTAACTTGAATTAAAATGTTTATTTTACTGCTCTGTGTGCTAAATCCAAAGATTAACGATTCCCTGCAGCATTAACCTCTTGTCTTATTTGCAACAGTGTTTTTTATGTTCTTTAGAGATTTTTAATGACCTTTTTATCATCATCATCTGATAACATCTGATTGGAGTAGGTGGCACTTGTAGGGATCATTTCATTATTTTGACCGGCAAAACACCCATTTTTATGTGAGCGTGCACAGTGTCTGAAGCAGAAAGCCCTTCTTAACAGAGAAAGTTGACCACCGTTGTAATATCTGTCATCTCCAACTGGGGTTTTAGGTTTTGTCAACCCAGCGAACGCAAAGAAAGCCTGGCTATGTTGAACTTCGTTTGTAGTATACTTCTCTGGCCTGTTGCACAGCATTTTGGATTGCTTCCCTTAGTTTGGATTTTGAATGGGCTCTGTTATTTTGTTTTAGAATGTCCACCAGCTAAATAAAGGTGTGTTTTCAGTTCATCCCATTTGTCTCACAGGTGTACACTTGGGTCCTCAACTTGTGACTAAATAAAAATGTATTAATCAAGAATATAAGAATATCCATGTGAAAATGTCTGTTGCTGCCTATGTCAAGGGTGAGAAAAAATAGGACCCAAATACAGGAAAAGGCAAAACAGAATAACATAAAAACTGACCTTTTATCTGAGTCGGAAGCCAAAGTCCATGAAAATAATCCCAAATCAACAAAATTCAAAGTCTTCAAGTTGAAGCAAAACAAATTGGGGAACAAATGTGAAGCAGACAGACACAAGGACTGAAGTTATATATACAAGAGCTCTATATTACAAGACATAATTAGGGAGAATGAAAACACCGGAGGTAAAAGGACACAGCTGAAACTAAGAAAATGACAAAGGGAGTAAAACTAGACACAAGATACAAAAGGCCAACACCTACCAAAATAAAAGATTAAGTAAGACACAACAAAACAGGGGAACAAGATTAACGCAGGGAACACTGAAAGAGAAAAGACAAGCACAGACAAGACCAATGGAGAGACAGAAAGGTATCAGAGGTAACTAACTAAAAACAAACTCCACAAAATCATCAGTAACTAAAACTATCAAGAACTAAAGACTCAACAAAGAATAAAGAACTCGTAAAGAACACAAACATAAATCATACTCAAAACAAAAGGAACTACGAACTCATAAAAAACTCAAAATCCTGGGTCCATAACCCAGGGACCATGAAAGCCTAGAAGAGAAATCTTTCTTGATTTAACTGAATCAGTGTTTCCTTTTGTCCTTCCTGTGGAACTGAAAAAAAAATCCTAATAAATATAAAATGTGGAGGCAGTCACCTCTTAGAGTGCTGACCCGGCAAGAATTTAATGTCAGATATGCTGGCAGACAGTGGCTTCTTTTCTCAGACCTACCACTGCCTCTTCCTTCTTTCAGTTCATCTCTTGTTGTGCTACTTCTGACTGGAGACTTTACTGGAGATTTTAATTATTAAAATTAATTAAACCAATAATTCATTTCAATACATTGTTGTGGGTAATGTTTATGAAGAATGAGACACATGATTCCCATAAATCCCACTGATTCCTGCTGCAGCGTTTCAGCACGAAAATGCTTTACATTCCCTGCTGTCAATCCACGTGTTTGTTGTCTCTCTCACTTTGCTGAAGAGCGTGAGCATGTTGGAGGAGAATTCTATTTTGGCCTCCATTCAATCATCTCCTATTGTAAGACCCTGAAAGCTCCACTGATGCTAAAACATCAAGCTATCGCTCTGTTTTGTGCTGCAAGCAGCAAAGCAGATCAAATTCCCAGGCAAACAAGAAATGCACTGTAGAGTTTGCCATACATCTCAGCAATCTCCCTGCAAACCCTGATGTCCCAGAATTAACACTGTCATAACATAGTGATGTTAAAATGTCACATACAACCGCTTATTATCTTGTCTCTTGTTTTAAACCTTCTCTTCATCATTCCCCTCTTTAAATCTAGTCTCTCTTCATTTCATCATCTTTATTTCCAATTTTCATTTTTTGATTATCTCTCCACTCAGCTCCTCCCCCTTCTCTTTCTCTAGCAGGCGTTAGTCTAAATGAGGGTGATTTATTATCGTGTTTCTCCTTTCCTCCTGAAGCGCCATTACTGCCAAAGCCTCACCAGAAACACGCAGGCTCACTAGGATTTTATAATTCCCAACACACATACTAACTCAAATACAGAATACAAAATGAGATCATGTAAAGAAGTTCCTACACATCAACACAGACTTTCAAAACACACCGTTTGCACACAATGTTGTGCAAGTATGCATGCTAGCTGACACGCTCTTATACCCCAAACCCTTTGCACACACAACAAGGCACACTCACATGCAAAAATACTTAAAAATGTATCTAAATGCAAATGACAAAACAGACAGAAAGTAGCCTGAGGGGAATGTATGTTGCAAACACTTTTAAAGGATTTAATAAGTGGACAGCCAAGATTAGTGTCACCAATTCAGTGTCTGACCCAATGTCAAAAACGTTATTTATTTGTTTATTTTTCCCAGACCTTTTGGATATACAGTAAAATGTACATCTGAAATCTTGTGTTAGGGCCAAAACATTTTTCATAAGATGATCTTTATCTTTGACCACCAAATTCTAATCAGTTCATGCTTGAGTCCAAATGAACGTTTGTGAACAATTTCTAGAAATTCCTTTGTTCAAGCAGCTTTCAAGAGAATGAGATGAGCATACACATGAATGGACGAACAACATAAGAACACAATGCAGATGCACAAAAAGTAAAACACATTTCTGCTTTCATGCTGGCTAAGTTGAAATCAAAGAAAACACTAAAAAAGGAAATCTAATTTTTAAGTGGAGCATTGTAAAAAAAAAAAAAAAAAAAAAAAAAGCCACATGAAACAATTTATCTATTAAATGACGTCTAAAACTGATGTATCAAAAAAAAAGTGACATAAAATGCCCTCCACACCATGCACAAACATTTTGATGAGAGCATAAAGATGGTGTCTACCAGTTTTTCAGTTTTTTATGTAATAATGTAGATATGATATGAAATATCAAAATTTTTCTGTGTCTCTAAAGAATTCAAATCAAGAAATCAATTCAAAACATTAATCACTTCTAGGCTGAGCCAAGACCCAAATGTGGAGGAATTGTCATGCAAAATAAATTAATAACTTTCTGAACAGTCCTGCTAACAGACAGACAAACCTAAACCAGTCACATAATCTAAAAAACAAAATAATTTTTTATTTTCTGAGAAAACGAAATTTAGCAAAAGAAAAATTCTCTTTCAAACATTTTGACTGTAATTTCCACAAAGATATACCAGAATACATAAAAGCCTGCAAGCCTAATTTATTCTGACCAGCAGAACATGATAACGAAACAATTCAAGAGACTGTACAAAGTCATTTCCATGTATGACACCATCTCTCTGTATCTGATTCAAGTCGTGGGTTGAACAAAAAATGTAAAAACAGATGGGGTAACAGCAAGATACAAGAGTGGATGAATATGAAGCAGACAAAGTGTGAGAACGGCAGGAGAGATAATAGGGGAGAAGTAAGAGGAGAGTAAGTGTAAAAGAAAATGAATGAGAATGAAAGAGTGAAGGGGGACTGGGGGTGTATGACATAGAGTCCCTGGAGTCCTAATTATCACTGTATGAATTATTACATCTGTATAACACATTCATGTTAACACATGCATGCACACACACACACACACACCTCTGGATTTCCCCTGGAGTTTCAGCTCTACTGCCTCCCTCCATACACCTCTAGACCACTCTTCACCTAAGGCAGTTTCTCCCTGCTATCATCCTCCTTTTTTGTGTAGTTGTGCTCCCTCTCTTCCTGTATCCTCTTGAAACATTTTCTTTTATCTCCATTTTCCATTTGAGTCTTTAGTCTTGCTTGGTACTAACTTAATGCTTGATGTCAACATATTTTGCTTCCCTCTCAATACAAGATCAAATTCTAAGTTGACTTGTCTCCTCAGTGAGAGCATTTTTTGGTACAAAACAAATGGCACAAAATGTCTTTGCAGTTTTAGAGGCTAATCAGAAACTACTATTTTAACACTTGAGTAGAAATAAACGCCTAATTATTCTTCTTATATGTATTACTTTGGTTAAATTCAAAGGTAGTCAATTTGGTTCAATTCAAGATGGCGCAGTTCAAGTCAAGATGGCACTGTGGATGGCTGCCTCGGTACTTCGCTCTCTCTCTGTGTTTATTCTGTTTTTTGTTGCTATCCTCCTGTCATTTTCAACAGAGAGGAACTCTTAAACATGGGACAGTCCTCTCTAGGTATTTTTTCCCCAGTTTTCATCCACCCCGACAACTTAACCGAGATTCTGGTTGGAGGCGCAGCGGCACTCTATGGGATTTGCCGGAGACCCAAACACTGCAAGCGTGCCGGTGCCCTCGTCAAGCTGCATCAGCGGGGACTGCGCGCCCCGCTACTGTCTATACAACTGGTGAACATATGATCACTGGCAAATAAAATGGATGAACTGCTGCTCCTGTATTCTAAAAACTCTGACTTTCACAGATCCGCCGCCCTCTGCTTCACTGAAACCTGGCTCACTGAGCACATCCCGGACTGCGCTCTTCGGATGCAAATGCTTGCTCTCGGGGAAAACAAGAGGAGGTGGAATCTGCTTCTGCATCAATAAAGGCTGGTGTACTGATGTCAAAGTGTTAGGAAGGTCATGTAGCCCTCACCTGGAGGCTTTTCTTATAAACTGCAAACCTTTTTATTCACCGAGGGAGTTCTCTTCATTCATTCTGGTTGGTGTTTACATCCCACCACAAGCCTTTGTGTCAGAGGCTCAAAAGCAGCTTGCTGACCAGATAACTGA
>VUQS01043799.1:13458-26909 GCA_015108495.1 Heterochromis multidens
ATGGTATTTTTAAAAAAAAAAAAAAAAAAAAAAGTCTAATTACTGGTGATAGAAATCATTGTAGCCATGTTTACGAGTTTGTTAAACTTATTTTTGTGTCATCAATGTACAACAACAGTCTGACCTATGTCCAGCTCTGGTCTGGAGGAGGTTTATTAAAGAAGGCTGACACACCCCTGATGCACATCTGGAAGGTTCACTGTAAGTGGCCATATTTCCTACGACTACAAATACTTAAATGGGACCACATCTTGAAGCAAGTTAATGTGGAAATGTAGACCCTGTTTCTGTTTTTCAAAAAATGTTTTCAGCTATGCTGTCTTCACCAGGAAATTATCTCACACCATCTAATAGTCATGCAATTTCTAAGTAACCTTTCTGTTACTATGTACACTCATGGCTACTTTGTAAGGTACACTTATTCAACTGCTCTTTAACGCAAGTATTTAATCGGCCAATCACATGGCAGCAACTCAAGGCACTTAGGAATGCAGACATGGTCAAGACGACCTGCTGAAGTGCACACAGAGCATCAGAATGGGGAAGAAAGGTGATTTAAGTGACTTTGAACATGGCATGGTTGTTGGTGCCAGATGGGCTGCTCTGAATATTTCAGAAACTGCTGATCTACTGGGATTTTCCCACACAACCATCTCTAGGGTTTACAGAGAATGGTCTGAAAAAGAGGAAATATCCAGTGAGCAGCAGTTATCTGGCTGACAACGCCTTATTGATGCCAGAGGTCATAGGAGAATGGCCAGACTATTTTAAGCTGATAGGAAGGCAACAGTAAGTCAAACAACCACTTGTTACAACTGGGGATGTGCACGACTAACTGACTAGATATTTAAACGTTGGTGCCCTTGCTAGTCGGTGCCAAAAATACTAATCAATTAAACACATAATTCTTATTTTATTAATGTACAATGGCAGTTACCGGGTCAAAGATGTTACAGCGCCACCAGACACTCCTCGGGGCTGCAGCCCTGACACACAGCTGCAACCCCTTCTCTCTCGCTCTCTCTGATTGAAAGTTGTAAACAAGCGAGTTGGAAAGTAAACAGATGACAGCTGTGCTAACCAACACTGCTCTGCAGTACTTTGATGTAAAAAAAAAAAAAAGTGACTATGTTGGCTTTGTCAGAACAAACTGGATATAACCAAGCAACCGAATCAATGTGTAACCATATTCTGCAATGAGGTGTGGAAGCTAGCAATGAAGAAACCAAGGTTCTGACACTGGGGGCCAGATTTACTAAACAGGGCAAAATAGCATGTGAGCGCAATCTGCAAATAGCACTCATAGGTGTGGTTGGTTTTATGGGTGATTTACAAAAGTCACACCGTTTTCTAAACACAGGTGCAGTCAGTTCATTTCAATATCAAGCGCAAAAAACAAGACGTGCTTTTTTTCGGCGTTAAATATCGGCGCAATTAGCAGTAAATTGTGTCGCAAACGTTAGTAAATCAGTTTGGGTGCTTGATTTAAATATTCTCTTCCCTATATTTTGCACCTTGAGAAAGAAACTCCCAGAACGTTGCAGTCACAAAAATCTCTGAGTTCCCACCTCTACCAACAGTACTTTTTTTTTTTAACACCAAAACCCAGTTTATGTTGGCACAATGCGTTAGTAAATCTGGCACTGTGTGTGTTTACAAGATTATAGACGGCACTTTGGTTTCATACCTGTGCTCAGTTTTAAATGTTTTCTCATCTAATCTTTTCTCTTGTTTAAACGACTAGCAAATTAGTCACCAGGAGGATCCAAGATATGCAGCAATGCATCTCTGAACGCACAACACGCTGAACCTTGAAGCAGATGAGCTGCAGCAGCGGAGGACCACACTGGGTGCCACAATGTAACTAATAATGTGTCCGGTGAGTGTATATCACCAATTTTTCAAATATAATTTAAAAAAAAATTTTTAAATTGTTGTAGCAACAAATAACAGTGAGTATCAAGTAGCCATAATGCTGTAACATTCATGGTTTCCAGGTTTACATGTAAGACAATCCAATTCAGGTGCTTCAATATGCATCATCCTCCACAGATGTATGCTGCCCTGAAGTGTGCAAATGAGAATACATTTCTTTGTTGTATCATGCGTATCATTTTGACAACACTGTAGGATCATATTGTCTTCCTAATCTATAATGGTATCCACACACTTGTCGCTGTACACACCTACCCTTTAGTGTAATGCTAAATTCCTTTACTATCCTGCTTCCAAGTCTGTCTTTAAGTCTGCAGTCTTGCACCTTTGTGTTCTCATTAGCTGTAAGCCTCACAGATTCACCTGGCAGGTTGGGCTCAGCTCCATCTTCCTCCTGATGAACAGCTCCACGTGGCGAATGGTGGCCTCACCTGACACACGGACATACCGCCTTTCCAATGGCTAAACAGGGTGGAAATTCATAAAACTGTATAAGACATGTATGTAAAACCAGGGCACTATTTTCCCTTTTCTTTTTTCACAATACGCTGAAAACTGAAGTGTATCAAACTGTAAGCAAGGCACTTTTTGCTCATTGTTCCTTGCAGCCTAGCCCCTTACCACCCACATAAAACCCCAAACTAATGTTACAGTAAGCAGGCTAGAAGTCAGTGAAGAAAGCACTGCAGCTGGAAGTGTTAAGTGCTAAAATACCAGAAGACTGAACCATTTAAACTTTGTACCCTACAGATATTTTAGAAGCACAAAGGAAAACAGTAAATGAGACAAAACTATCCTTTAACAGTATTCTAACCTAAAATGAAATAACAATCTAAAATGCCTCAGATTAAAGACTTTACCTTGTAGTTGCAGATGCCCTCTTCAGCCCTGAAAACGAAGCACAGAGTCAAGAGAAGCAGTCAGTTTGAGACAGTGGAACCATCTGCTGGCATTTATACATAACTGCGTTGTAAACAATTCATTGCTGAAAATCCCATGTTTAACTTCATTCATCTCATTTGTTTCTCAAACCTGAGAAACAAAGGCATACTTTGTGCAATATTATTTTCAAGTGCTCAGATTAGATTTGAGTATCCGGATGTCCCCTCATCCATAATGCCAAAACATTAAAATCACCTACATTCTGCTTAGCATGGCTGCAATGGACACTAAAACCTGATTTAAGCAGCAGGCCTGAGACGCTGTTGAAATTTGACTGAAGCACAGTTCAATCCACCTCCAAGTGGTTTGGATTTTGCTAAAACAGTATTTCATGGTTGTTTTTTTTCTGTCCAGGCTTTCTCAATTCAATCAAGGAGCAATCTGCCTTAAGGCATTGTAAATCTACACAGATGTTTATGTCTTCATCTTCTGTGTGTGTTTACACGTAATGAAATGTACTATATAAATAAAACTACCATTGCCAATCTGGATATGCAAAAAAACTGATTTGGGCAGGGTGTCTAAACAAAGCCTTTAGGTGTGCAGCCAAAAAAGAAAAACACCTATCGTCTTATGAGTCTCTCATCGTATAGACGAACTCCAATTCCACCTTCTTGGACTACAGCTGCTGACAGTAGTTATTGCTCTTCTGACTGCAGATATGCTCTAATCAGGAACCACAAAGCAGTGACTGAACTTTCAAAACAAGAGCTAGGAGGCCTGACCACAAGTAAGTGATTGAGGATGGTGTCATTCACACAAATGGTTAAAAAAAATAATAAAATAAAAACAAACAACTGTACAGTACAAATGCTTACCCAACAAATTCTAGGAGCAGAGATACATCCAGCTCTGGAGGAATGGTGAACACAGACTGAGGAATGTTGTCCTTCTTCTGCCTCTTCAACACAACAGGACCTGGAGGGGAGACAACCACTGCAAAGGAGGGAGGAGAAACCTCAGTGAGTGAATGCACTTTTTCTGCTCTGTGTTCCATCTTTAAGTTTCCAGTTCTTGAATACGCAGATCTAAAAGGGAAGTATTACGCTCATTTCCAGATTGATATTACTACACTTGGTAGTACAATACACCCCCACGAAGTCGCGGATCAGAGTTTGTGACCTCAATAACTGTTCATGGAAACCGCAAATATCCGCCGCAATTTTTTTTATGGCTTTTTTCGTGGCTATATATAATTTTTCATGTGTTTTAATCTAAATGATTAAGAACATCCATGAAAGCACCATACGCTACATAGGGAAGAACAAGGCAGCGATCAGGAGTACTGTATCAGTAACTTTCTTAAATTAAATTATAAAAATAGGCATTTATGGGCATTTTTTGGACCACATCCTAAATTTGCGGTTTTACACAATTCGCAGGTGCTCTAGGAACGTAACACAAGCCATGTGCTGCTTTAAAATGGCCTGTGTGAGAGACCCTGAGGGATGTGGAGACAAATGCCGCGTTCCAGATACCTCGAAGCTCGAATATCGGAACTCGAGAGTGATGTCACTCCCAAGTTAGCGCGTTCCAGACAAAGCGAGGAAAAACTGGATTTGTTTTGGTTCTCAGCAAGGCAGAGCCATTCAGGTATCAATAGCAATACAACATAATACTTGTTTTTTTGCGTTTAAAAACACAGCTGCAGCACATTCATGGATAGAGCCTGGTCAGTGCTCTGCGTATGGCTTATTAAGTGAGTCACCAACACACAACAGTGGCAGGACAGATTAAAAGTTTTACTGTTTACGTTCACTGCCGCCATCCTGGATTGTTAACTCTAGGTTGCTGGGGCTGCTCCGACTTTCCGAGTTGGAAATCCAAGTTGCGGGTGCATTCCAGATTCAAATTCCGACTGGGAAGTTGGAATTTCCGAGTTCCGACTTATTCGGGAACGCACCAAAAGGCAACAATCAGTGTTCCTTCTAAAAGATCAGTTTTACTTCCTCTAGATAGATCTTGTTAACCAAAAGCTCTCTTTTAGTTATCTTAGCCCAAGCTGCACTAAACAGCGAGTAAGATAAAGTGTACAAGTAGGGGCGAGAGCATACTGCAAGACTGTAAGACTCCTCCCAACACAGCTATTATTTGGAACTGTGCCTATGTTTAATATGAACATCCACCACTGTCATATATAAGAAAGAAAGGAAAAACAACACAGCAGGTCCCCTTTAAACACAAAACAAAACCACTGTCAAAAATAATCTTTCATTATGGTCAGCCATTATTTTCTCTGGTACTTACTATATACTACAATGCAATGCCCCAGCCTTATTAAACTTCTAGAGCTGAAACATTTTACCTGTTTTTGGCACATCCAGTCCTCTCTCTTTGTAAAAGTTACACATTTGTTCTCTTTCAGCTGAGGAAGAGGGAGGGAGGGAGGGAGAGAGAGAGAGAGATCACATTAAAATGTGGACTGGAAAATGCTGCACATTGATTTGTTACATGTGACTGTATACTTACACTCTTCCAAGAAGGGAACCATTTTATAAACTATGTCCTGAAGTTGTCTGTCGGGCCTGCAGGGAAACAAAAGACAAACTTGTAAATCTGAAAGTGGACCAATTATGCTTTGCCATACAACGGTGCATGCTCATAATAAACATGGCTGAAGTTTCCAATGATGAGGTATGTTTAAGTGATCCCTGAGCCAAAAACTCAGGCTTCAGACTGCTCTATTATCCTAACAGAGCACTTGGCTCTTAGACTACAGGCTTACATGTGGTGCTTAGAGTTACCACAAGTAGAATGGGAGGCAGAACCTCCAGCTATCAGGCCCCTCTCCTGTGGAACCATCTCTCAGAGACAGACACCATCTATACTTTTAAGATTAGACTTACAACCTTCCTTTTTGATAAAGCTTATAGTTGGGGCTGGATCAAGTGGCCTTGAATTCTTGTGAATAAAGGAGCAGCTGAAAGTAGCTTCTATAATTCTTATATGACCAGAATAGTCAGACTTACCTGATGTTGTAAAGAGGTTGTGTCTGATGGACCACAACGCTACATGTGGGACACCTGTTGCTGTAGAAGAAGTGCTTCACGATGCAGCTTTTGCAAACTTGGAGAGGACAAAGCATAAAAAATTGGCTTTTTAGACATCAAATATCTATTTTTCACATGACCACAATCATTTTTAAGTATCTATTGAATTTGCGTGACAAATATTTGTGACCATTAAGATTTTACTATAGAAGTATAAACTATAGGGAAAACTATGTAACCAGAGACACTGCTTCATATACACATTTCATATGTTTGTGTCTTTTCAGTGCTGGCATTTATCTCTATTATCTACAGTACTGTGCACACATCTTGAGCCACCCCTCAGTTTTTTATATTTTGCTTCCAAGGAGCCAGGCTTTCTTATAATTTTTAAAGTGGTCTTGAGCAATAGTTCTCCAGGCTTTCTGAAGGTCTTTCAAAGAGTTTCACTCATTTTCAGTTAAGTCCTTGTACCTGGCCATTTTCAAAAATGATGAAATTATGACCACAGAAAAGTACTGTCAAATTTTGATCCCTCACGCATTACCATCTGGAAAGCATCTGTATGGTAACGGCTTCATATTTCAGCTTGACAATGATCCCAAACACAGTGCCTCCCCTGGACCTCGACCTCGACTTCAATGTTACTGAAGCAGTGCAGGATCATCTTGACAGACAAGGGAACAAAAGGCAGCCAACATCCAAAGAAGAGCTTTGAATGTCCTTCAAGAAGCCTGGAGAACTATTCCTGAAGACTGCTTAAAGAAATTACAAGAAAGCTGCCTATAGAATAAAAGTGGTTATAACAAATATTGACTTTCAAGCTCATTAGAAATATACAAACTCCGTTTTGCCTTATATACTGCATTTCCATGTATGTTTGCACATATTTCAATAAATCCATGCACCCATTTTCCTTGCAAAATATTTTTTTAAAAATGAGGGGTGGCTCAAGACTTTTACACAGCACTGTGTGTATGCTAATGCAGCTGTATCAGTGATTAAGCTTATCAGGCCCTTGGTGGCACAGGGAATGTACCAAATTAATACTGAAACCGCTTGGAGGACTTGCTAAAGATGTAACTCACATGTGTGCAGACACTCGGTGATGGTGGTGGCATCTATGAGGAAACCGCAGCAAAGGGCACAGCAGATGTATGGATAGAACTGATTAAGGGGGAGCTTGGGCTGTGGAAACGTAAAGAAATCAATGTAAATGATTACCTCATTAAAATATCATTATAGTCTTATAACTACTATTTATATCAACATCTGTATATTTCGTGTAGTGCATGGTTCGGCTCAGTTCAGTGGGCAGGACAGCTCCTGAACACTGGATATAACTGAGAGAGAAGACGTCGTTAAACGCACCTTGTCCTCTGAGTCGGTGTCTGATGCGTTCGCTGACCCTTCATGACTCCTGCGGCCAAACGGAGGGGATGACATTCCCACTTCAAAACACGTCACTCGTCTCTTTTAGTTACGGACAAAATGGAAACTTTAACAGCTTCCTCTAGCTAAATTTCGACTTCGCTCTAACGGTCGACGTTTTCTTCAAGTGTGGCTAAACTTGTTCAACTTAGCCACGCTTGGCTAAGTTGGCTAACGTTAGCTGGCTTATTATATGCAAGAGCAGAAACAAACACAGTTTAGCAGCAATGTTACCCAGTTTGGCTAGGCTAAAAAAAACTGCCTTCATACGTACTAATGCCGAAAAGTATCATTTAACACAAAATGATATCACGTCCGAACTTCGTGGACTTTGGTGCTTTCTTCATACTCATATGAACATCTCAATTTCCCTCGCTCCTGCGCGGCGGATAGCGACCATATTACAGCTTCCGGTCTGGGTACTTCAAAATAAATGTGATCTGACCATAGGCTTGATCATGAATTATAAATAAAGCTGTTCTTTACTTTATCACTAATATAGTATATCATTAATATATTGTATTGAATATATAGGGACGCTTAAGTGTCCTTTAAAGGAGCTTTGAACACACAATCCCCGTCTGAGTAGCTGCCTCGGTGTTACTTAGAAAACACTGAACATTCACAGACTGCTGAGCCTGTCAACGTTGATGTGAATCGTGATTAACTCTCAGAGACAGAAACTGTTGTACCGGATGGCTGACTGCCCTGCAGGAGATACATGGCTGATAGAAATAGCAAGTTTGTAATGAGTCATTGCACTTCCTGCTAATCCTCCTGTACAGAAATGGGGACTGTAATTCAGGCACAGCAGGGGGTGCTCGTGAGACAGTAATCAATGAATTGGTGCACAATTATATGTTGACTGAGCTTCACACCTGCTTCTAAAATGCCACATTGTTCACAAACAGAATATCAGTAATATGTCAAAATAGAAAAACACAACATTATATTTCCTCACATTCATATTTTTCCCACAGGGATGCCAGTTTTGTCCATAAAACGCTTGGATTCTGCTTTGCTTTGACTGGCCTTTTTAAATGGCACCCATTTAAAAACCGTAACTAGACATTAGAAATGCAGTTAAAC
The DNA here is from genome assembly GCA_015108495.1 of Heterochromis multidens. Lineage (NCBI taxonomy): Eukaryota > Metazoa > Chordata > Actinopteri > Cichliformes > Cichlidae > Heterochromis > Heterochromis multidens. The sequence continues at coordinate 21,846 of VUQS01043799.1, forward strand.
CACAACAAAAACTTCCATGTGTGTATAAGAAGCAGCTGGATGTGGTGGTTGAAGGTGATGCTATCAGGAGGCTGCTGCTTGAAATTCTCTGCAACTGCTCAGTTCATGCCTGAAATCAAAATGGTAAATACATAAAGTGGCTCATGGTGCTATGATGTGACTAACATCATAGAAAGGTATTTTACAACAATCGAAACCTGTAAAACCCTAAAAATGGAACTCTATTGACTCAGTTACTTAGTTAAAACATGATGAAATTGCCAGAAGAAAAACGACATGTACATTTTTGGGCTACAGCTCCATGGGGGTCCTGTCCATTCAGAACTACCTCGCAAAAAGTCCCTATGAAACAAGAATTACAGGGAGAAAAACTTTTCAGCACAAGTTGTTGATGTTAATCATCCTCAAACCACGTGGGGTCACCAGAGATAGGAACTGGGAGCACTGGTGCCTGGAGTTCCAGATTAGAAGAAAACCAGAAGAAATCCAAAAAGAAGTAAACAGCAAATATTGCAGTGAGAGTTTAAGGAAAACATTTCTGTGTGAAATATTTGCCCATAATATGGTATAACAGCTCAATTATTTTCTTCTTGCTATAGTCAAGACTAACTATGACTGCACCTATTGGTGAACTGGGCAATTTACTGCAAATATGCTTTTACAAGCTGCCAGTCATTTAGCCTATATCACAGGGGTCTTTCCCACAATTGGAGAAATACCGCAATTGCAGATTTGTCATTGAGAGTTATGTGAGTGTTTTAATAATCTGTGTAATGAAGGCTTTGTGTAGAGACGTCTACATTTTTAGATGAGTTAATTTAAGTAACCACAAAAAGAGGAAAAAAAAGTTTAACAAAGCCCACATGTAGGCTTCTGTGTCACCTTTGTTTCCAAGGTAACATTACAAGGACATAAACAGTCCAAATGGAGTTAAATGTTACACTGATATGACCATCACAGTCAAGACATGCTGTAACATATATATTGAATATCTACAAGCCTGAGCAGCCCATGTGTGTGTGTGTGAGTGTGTGTTATGCTGCCTTGTGTTGCTGTAGTACCTTTTTCTCTGAGGAACATGAGCAGGAAGGAACCACTGAACAGGAAAGTAAACATTATTACTTTGAAGCCACACTCTCAGAAATAAATCTGTAAAGTTACAGAAGGTACTCTCAGCTTACTTTGACTTTATCCTGTAATTAAAAACAAAACAAAACAGAATTCTTCTGTTAATCCACAGAAAGTTATTTTTCTATAATTTACTGAAATACTAGCAATAAAAGATAATTTTCTATTTTTTAATCGTTGATATCTAGTGAAAAGACAGACAATGTTCTTTTATGTCATTTATCTATAGCAAATGCATTTCACCATTACAAACAACAGTCAAGAGAAGATATTAGAGATAAAGAATGACATGCAACACAAATACGCAACATGAAAAGGTCTATGGCTGGGCTTGAACCAGAAGCATTGTACATCATTGTCACTGCTAAAACGCCTAAGGTATCAGAACAGCCCTCGCAAAGCTTGTGAGCAGCTGTGTCTTTTGTGAAAAAGATGTTTAGTTTAATAACTCATAGAAATACATGCGCAGGGGTCCTATAAAGAGCTGCAGCCAAGATTGCAGGAAATACTGAGTGCATGAGTCCAAAGAACCCCATCTTCCTGAGAAATGGTAATCTTTAAAAAATATTTTTCAATACATTCTGTAAATTTCATGGTGATTATCCAGTCGTCTCTAAAATTAGAGGATATATATTTTAAAAAATGCTAGAAAAAGAGCCAGCTATAACCTGGTTTACAAACTGACTGGTTTACAAGAACTGACCTTTATGTATTGTAGGTTGTGCATTGCTCATGAAAGTGCTGAAGATGCTATGACTCAGATAACTTTACTCGATAGACATTCTGTCTTATCCATGTGTTCGTCATCTGTAAAGCACTTTCATGTGCAATGTATAAAAAAACACCAGAAGAAGAAGTCAAAATGAACTCGTCAAAATTCCCGTTTAAAAAAATACCCGTGTACATGTGGATGCAGCCTTAAAAAGAAGGGATGCACCGGCCAGCACAGCAAAGCCTGAAAGACCATAAAAGGCAACTAGAGTAGATGATCACAGAATTATTTCCGTGGTTAAGAAAAACAGCTTTACAACATGTAGCCAAGTGAAGAACCCTCTTGACGAGGTAAGTGTATCATTGTCAAAGTCTAAAATCAAGAGACACCTTCAGGAATGTAAATACACAGGGTTTACAACAAGGTGCAAACCACCGGTTACACTCAAGAACAACAAGGCCAGAAAACACTTTGCCAGAAAACATCCAAAAGAGTCTGCACAATTCTGAAAAAAAAAAAAAAAACCTTTGGACAGATGAAACCAAGATGAACGTTTACCAAAATGATGGGAAGAGAAAAGTATGGAGAAGAAAAAAAAGCTCATGATCTGGATCATACCACATTATCTCTCGAACATGATGGAAGCCATGCCATGCCTTGGGCATCTATTGCTTCCAGTGGAATTGGGTCACTAGTGTTTATCGATGATGTGACTGCTGATAGAAGTTGCAGGGTGAAGTGCTGAAGTGTACAGGGCTATACTCTCTGCTCCGATTCAGCCAAATGCTGCAAAACTGATTGGATGGTGCTTCATGGTGCAAATGGAAAAGCTACCCAAGACTTTCTCAAAGGTAAAGAACTGGAATATTCTTCAATGGCTAAGTCAGTCACCTGAACTTGACCCAACAGAGCATGCTTTTTAGTTATGAAATACAAAATTGAATGCAGAAAGACCTACATTGTACTCTGCATATCAGAACAGAGGGTTAGTTTGTTGGTAAAGTCTTAACAGTGACAAATGTTCATTTTATGTGAACCATAAAGTACAATATGTATCATGACTGGATGTATTATCCTTTATTACACTCACAAATAGGAGAACTTTTTTCTTGGTTCTTTGCTTGTTTTCTTTGAGTCAGGTTATGCCAGATGTGGCAGATCATCTTGCAGGAGGAGAAAAATCAGCCCATTTGCTGACTCAGAGAATACAGCTACTTAGAGTTGTACATCCGGAGAGAGGAAAGAGACATTGGGTGAGTCACTAAGCCCAGAGACTTGATTGCTTATACATGCATGGATGCAAAAGAAACAACCATTCCAGACAAAGATGAAAAGATAAATAGAACCATATGCTCCTTGATATCTATTTAAAATTAAGCTACAAGTCATGTGCTGAGAGAACTTGTGAACCAGCTTATCCCCTCCATTTACAATTATCCTCTCTATCTTTCAAAAATTCTCTCCACTTGCTTTAATGAGGTAGTTTGTCTGCAGAACACTGAATGCACACTGATATCTGGGACTTCTTGTGGTTAAATATTTACTTTATGAGGAAGTGTGGACTACTTTCAGAGCATGTCATTGGGAATACAGATCTTACCACATTTGTAGTGTAGTGTTTTGGGGACTCAAATGAGATTTCTGCCTTTTCAAGTGTCTGCATGTAATGCAGTTAGTCAGTGTCAATAATGGATGATTAGCATCTTTGAAAACCTTTTCATGACACAGTTGATGTGTTCTGTGCAAATACCCTGATGTCATACCTGAACAGGGAATTTCCAGACATTTGCTCACTATGTGCAACAGCTTTCTTTTGTCTCACCGTCTGTGTGGTGCATGTTTTTGCAGTAAGACGTGCATCTTCATACTTGTATGGTCACTTACTTGTTTTGGTGACATCATAAAGGACCCTGCAGTAGACCAGAAACTGTGTTTATGAGTTATTAAGTACGCTTGAGAAGACTTCTGCTCTATATTGCAAGATAGATGTACTGTATGTAGCCTGATGTAAATTTTCTGGAGCAAAGAATTATTTCTAACATTAATCCCTAGTAGACAGGCCCTCATGTATGTGCAAAATGAATGCTGTCAAGTATTTCTAGTTCAAGTTGTTATGTGATTCATTAAAAAAACAGAAACTTTTAAGCTAAGCTCAGAACAGCATGAAAGGCAAAAGAATAAGACTGGAGGAATGTATGCCTTTCTGCATCAGTTTATGGAGGAAATGCCTATATGTAAAAGAAGTGCAAATCTCAGAGTTTAAGCACTGGGTAACTACAGTATTTGAAATATATTCATCTACTGGTTAAGAAAAGGGCTTGTACAGTGATGCAGTGGTTAGCGCTGTCAACTCACAGCAAGAAGGATCTGGGTTTGAATCTGTGGGCTGTGTGGAGTTTGCATGTTCTCCCTGTGTTTGTGTGGGTTCTCTCTGGGTACTCTGGCTTCCTTCCACAGTCCAAAGACATCCATGTTAAGTTAAATGATGATTCTAAATTGGCTGTAGGTGTGAATGTGAATGAATGGTTGTCTGTGTCTACATGTTAGCCATGTAATGGACTAGCGACCTGTCCAGAGTGCACATCGCCTTTGGCTCAAAGTCGCCTTGGATAGGCTCCAACCCCCCTACAACCCTGAATTGGATAAGTGATCAAGAAAATGGATGGATGGATATTTTTAATATAGTAAAACACAGTGCACTAATACTGTAAGTCATTCTGACATATAATACATTAGAGAAAAAAATTCACACTTCCTATATTATCAACCTGCCTGCATGTGAGAGGATGAGCAGCTATGCTGCTGCCCATTCTGATTGAGATCACTGGGTGTGTTCTTGTGTTTTTGCATAGTTGGGGTTATTATTTCCCTCCATGGAGGGAAGTGGTTATATGAAATCATAATTCATATACATGTTTTGGGAGGACCCAGACCTCCATCACCACCACTCCACCACCGCCCTATCTGAGGCATTCATGTATTTATGAGAAACTTTATGTTCTCTTTTTTTTTCTTTTTTACAAATATTATGCATCCAGTGCATTAACTAGTGACATGTAAACCTTCTGGATAGATGGTCACAATGCAAAAAACAGTTCAGTATATGTCTTGGTGCATGCTCAATCATCCAGGTAAGGAAATCCCAGAAAGTTGATTCTGTTCATCTGGACATAGTGTCTCTGTGGCTTTCAAACCCCAAAACACGCAACGCCAAAAATTGGTCC
>VUQS01043802.1:4396-14944 GCA_015108495.1 Heterochromis multidens
CAAATGCAAAGTGCTTAATTGTTGTGATAAACTCACAGGTACAGATCATCCAACAGCCATGCCATGTCTCAGCTCCTTTCTGTTTCATGGTTTTACTGATTGGGTTCACTCCCACAGATCTCTTTGTTATTGTTACTAGCAGAAACATTTTTCAGAGAAAAAAATATACAAATCAATCATTTTGTAGCCCAACACCAAATAGCAGAGAGTCAAAATTTGCAAGCAGCTGGTGAAAATAGTGGAGCATTTACCCACGTAGGAATTTGACATTTTCATGAGGAGTTAGTGAAGACCAAAACAAAAAGAAGCAACTCAGAATTATTGCCAGTGTAGTCCGTGTTCCTTGTTGTGTAAAAATGAAACCATTTCCTATCATGTTCATTATAAAACAGGTAATAATATGTCACCGTTAGGGTTCTGTCAGGCCTTGTGGGAGAGTCAGAATCCATATTTCAAGGTTTATCAAGGCTTATCAAGGGCAGTTGTGAGAAGAAAAGCTCAAATGCTTCCCTTCTGTGAGTCAGCACAGGACAAGAGTAAAAGTTGTCAGTTTACTCTTGCCATCTAGTGGCCAATGTTGCATAGTACATGCCTAATGACTGCCTAAAATTCCCCTGCAGGTAAGGTATATTGTATAGAAATTTTCTGTTTTTAGTAATGATTTTGCCTGATAGTAGGTTTCCATGAAATTTGGTGTATCCTGTGGACAGAGGAGACTTGGTGGTGGAATGAGGAAACAGGAAAATACAATAAAGTATTCAAAGGAAGAGGCTGGCAAAGAAAAAGTAAGAAAGGCAGGGAGAAGGAGAAAATAGACATAGAGAGGTGGCAACGGCAAATGTGAGTTATATGTGAACCTGGATACTAAGAAAAGAGAAAATGATTTGTATTGATTGGCTAGACAGAGAGATGGACCTGGAAAGGATGTGCAGCAGGTTAGTGTGTTTCAGGATAGAAACTGAATTGAACTAATGAGTAGAGAGTGTGTTGAGAAGATGAAAAGAGTTCTTTGAGGAGCTGATAAATGAAGAAAATGCAAAGGACTGATGGGAAACAGTTAATGAATCAGCAAGGGGATTAGTAAAGAGGAAGTGAGGGCAGCTATGAAGAAGTTGAAGAGTGGCGGGTGGTCCAGATGACATACCTGTGAAGTTATGGAGATCAGTTTTGAAGAACGGACAATCACTGTGCAGCAGGATGGCTTCATGCCAAGAAAGTCAACAGAGACTCAAAGCAAACATCACGTCTGTAGTGCTCTGTGTTCGCAGATGACACTGTGATCTCTAATGACAGTAGGGAGCAGGTGGAAGAGAGTCTAGAGAGGTGAAGGTATGCTCTGGAGAGAAGAGGAACAAAAGCCTCTAGAAAGAAGATAGAATAGATGTGTGTTAATAAGAGGGAAACAGATGTAAAGGTGAAGATGCAAGGAGTAGAGATAGTGAAAGTAGATGAGGTTAAATACCTCGGGTCAACCTGGGTTCATCCAAAGCAACGGACAGTGCACAAGAGAGGTGAAGAAGAGAGTGCAGGCAGGTTGGAAAGGGTGGAAACAAGTGTCAGGTACGACAGAATGATAGCAGCAAGAGTGAAAGGGAAAGTTTAAAAGATGGTAGTGAGACCTGCTATGATGTATGGTTTGGAGACAGTGGCACGGACAAAAAGACAGGAGGCCAAGCTGGAGGTGACGAAGATGTTAAGATTTTCAATGGACTTGACTAGAATGGACAGAATTAGAAATGAGTATATTAGAGGGACAGCTCAGGTTGAGCAGCTTGGAGACAAAGTTAGAGAGATCACCGAGGTCACAAAGTCACAGAGAAGATTCATGGATACAGTAAAGGAGGACATGCAGAGGGCTGGTGTGATGATGAGATGGAGGCAGATGATCCGCTGTGGCAAGCCCTAAAGGGAGCAGCCAGAAGAAGAAGAAGAAGAAGAATGATTTTTATATGAAATTAAATCCAGGACTCCTCCCTCACTAAAAAGAAACCCTATGATCTCTGTATATACAAATACAAATTCAAACAATTTACTTTAACTGTATGATATGTTTCCTACATCAAGAGAGTCCAGAGCCTGGACTTTAAGCAATGTTCTGTGAAGTGCAGGCGTCACACTAAATAAGTTGTAGGATCATGCTATCAGTTATTTTCAGAGGTTCCAGAAGAATTTCAAAACAATCGAGTGCAGTGAAGCTTAAAAAGCTTTAAAACAAAGTGTAGTTTTCCGGAAAACAAGATTTTTGTTTTTTAGCTGCCATTTTGGATAGAGAAATTTGAAACCTTTGATGATTTCATAACTTCTGTTTGCAAAACCAAATGCTGAAATAACAAAATAACATTTTTAAAATATACAACAAATACATAGCATGCTGGAAACTTTGTACTCTTCATATAGCTCCACTTCACATTATGCCAGGTGACGACAAAGCAGAAACAAACAGTCACTGCATACTTTGATAACTGTCCCAAAGAGAAGGAAAAGGACAACAGCTGTGCACTCAATCACACACAGAGTCCATGCTCTTGCCCTTGCCTGTCAGGTGAAATGACACTCTTCCCCTCCTCTGTGGCTCCCTGCTAGGCTCTTGACCTACGGCTGGAGGAGTCCCAGCCATTTTCCTGTGACAGTCCAAATGGATTGACTTAAGTGAGTGACCTTGTCTATCCCCTCTGGACATCTGTACACTCACTCATTGTAGACAATCAGTCTGATTTTTGAAACTCATGTGTTGCGCTGCGTGGCCATGAGAGGGAGCTGAGATCCTCTTGAATCCCTCAGAACAAACTACTGTGGGGCTCTTGGTTTTTCTTGCTCCCCCCCACCCAGCCTTCTTTTTTCTGTCTTTGTTTTTTTCTCACTTCTTTTTGCTTCTGTCATGTGTCCACCATTCTCTTTGCATGTGTGTTACTTTGCATGCTTGCCTGCCTTGCATGTGTATGTGCGTCTCCAGTGAATGCGTGTACAGTATGTGTGTGTGTGTGTGCACACGTCCCTGTTCCGCTCTCTGTTGTGGAACAAATTACACAGCGGCTGGGGAGCCAAATGACTAATCAGTGGTACACAGATTAAAATCCAATTGCTGCAATTTGAAGCCACACAGGAGTGGTATGGGAAATTAACTACTACAGTGTCTGTGCTGCTGTCTGCACCAGGCATACCTGTTAGATGTTGATCTTTTAATTAGAGCAGCCCAACGAAAGTGTAGATCAAAGAGTTTAGAATCACAGAACTATATTTTGCTTCCAGACTTTGACACTTCAATTTTCTGACAACCATGCTGAAAATATGTTTCTGTCTGCAAGCTTTCTTAACAGCGCCCGGAGCAGCAATTGATGCATCTCAAGAGTTAAAATGCAAAGTCTCTGAGATTTAATCTATGCAGGAAATATAATGAAAAAAAGGTTAACAGAGTTAAAGCATACAGCAATCTGTGGTTAATTTAGTCGTACCCAACAGGAGGGATGTTAAGATGATGAAGTGTAGCGTTTGTGATGGGGTTGGGAAGATGGGATTTTTTCTCCTCTGATTCACAATCGCTGTCCACAATAAACACTTATCAACCACAGGCTTAAGTGGCCATTGCCCGGGTTTACCATCTCCGACTTAGAATTGAAAGCACCGCTTGCTTATTTTAAACTAAAGCCCATCAGACAATTCATTTCTGCTGCAGAGAATGAATGATGTGAATAATGAGCAAGTCCTGGCCCAGCCTGCTCAGCCCCGTAGGTGAAACCAGGCAATTGACTCCTGTTCTTATTATATTATCCCCCCTTTTTTTCTTAGATGTGCAGAAGTGCACTATGCGCTTGAGCAGGGCTGAGACACAACACGCGTGCCTGCCTGGAATAATCTCAATGGCAAAAAATAATCTCATTTTGTCTGAGAGTGTAAAAATCCTGTTTGCATGGCTGTGGCGTGTGTCTTTGTGCCTGAGTGTCTTATGGCAGGCAGGAGACGTGCGTGCAGGCTGTTGCTGAAACCATAGCAATCGCACTGGAACATTTCATTGGGGATGATTTGAAACATGCCACGTTTACCTTTTCCAAAGATGTGACATCATTTAGTTTTGCGTTGAGTACACAAAGGGCAGCCTTGTTTTTCAGATTTCTAAAGAGTGTAGAAAACGTGCTCTAAATGCCCAAACGGCACCTTGTTTAAACCTCTGTTAACCTGCAGTGCATTTGCACAACACATCTGCTCTTTTTCAGCATGTCCTGCATATTCAGTGGCAGAACTAAGCACACCTGGGAGCTGCTACATCCCCTGCGGACATAGAGCAACTCCGTTGTAGCAGCTCATACACCTCATTCAAGAGTTTCTGTGTGGACAGAATGTGTTCAATGATTTTTTTTTTCTCCAGCCAGTCAAACCCTGTACTTTTTCTTCATAAGACCACTTCTGAAAAGTTTGGACTGCTGTAATGTAGCTTGAGGAGCTTCATTCCACCTCTGTTTCTAGTATTTTCAGTTACTCGCTGACTTTAAAATTCCACACAAGCAATCTTTTTTAGCAACTTCTAAAGCAATACTTTCCATTTTTGTCAGAGAACAGAACAATTGTGTAAAGTGCAGTTTATTTGAAGTGGATCCTAAATATCAAAGCCTAATCAAGGCAAAATGTCAAGAATACTGCTGTTCTGAAGACCTCAAAGAGAGGATGGGGTTTTGAGCTTGTGCTCTAGAGTGCAAAGGCTCTATCCTTTGGCTAACAACAGTTACTTCCTGAAGGCTCTGGAGGAGGTACTTCTCTTGGCTAAGAAATACAGACTATAACCTCTACTGAATCACAACATATGCTTTCTAATTAATAAAAACTTGACAAATAAGATATAAAATGTTTATCGTTGAGTTTACATTCAGACAGAGAGACAGTGCAGCCTAGAGTGGCTCTGACTGACAAGAAAATGATCCTCTCATCTGAGTCTTTGTGAGAAAGCAAATAAGTTAATTTCACAAAATCTTGAACTACTCATTTGGGGTGCAAAACATGATGTCAGGCAGGTGTAAATTGACAAAAACACAATTTTCTCAGACTGAGAGAGGTCTGTTCACACCTTCAATAGAACCCATGCTGCTGAGCAGCCCTCAATCAGTGAGCAAAGAGTGCTCAACTAACTTTAATTTTCCATGGTTTGCTTTGATTTGAGTGGAGGGTACCTTACATTATAACCCTAAAAGTTGTGAGCTTGTGCTGGTCCAGAAGCAAATGCAACGAGTAGAGTTCAGTCCAGGGCTGAACCGCTGGTAAGCATCCTTTACCAGTGAAAAATCTGTGTTTATTAACATAGAGTATGATTTGCTTAAGCACAGGAATGGGGGTCATGTTAAAATTGTCCAACTGGCAACCATCAACAAGCTCCAACAAGCAGCAATTAACAACATATCCACCACCCATCTGCTAACTTGAATGAAGATTTCCACACTGGTGCTTTGTTCTACAGAATTTTACATTGTCACAATGTGGCTCAAGGTAAATGACAAAGAGAGTCAAAAATAATTTATGAAAAATAGGCTAACAAAACATAAAAACCAAAGAGGGTGATGGCAGAGTACCTGGGCCAAAGTCCCAGGTGACCTGCGGTTAGCTGATGACCCTATCATTTCAGTAAGATGTCCTCAAGAATAGGTCTGGACCTTCTCTAGGATACTGGGAGCAGTGACACATAGACAATACAGTTTCAGGTCTCCACTCTGCAAACTAGTCACCAGTCATATGAATAAGAATCTCCCTCATTGACTGTGTACAACTCTCAACTCTGGCTCAACACAAGAAAAGGGAAGGAAGCTTCACCTCTTGGCAACTAATTATTCAGGAAGTGGAATTCTTGGTGATTCAGACCACCAAATAAGCAAATTAAAACACTAATACATACTCAAAAAGGTCATCCCCATATTTATCATCAGATTAGCCAATAGCTGTTCAGTCACCTCAGGCCTCAGTTACACAAGCCTTAAGACTGGTTGGCAACCACCAGGCAACCACTGAGTATTCCCTGGCCAGTTGTGAGTGGTTGCTGGCAGTCATTGTGAAATTTATTGCTAAGCCGTTAAGTGACCCCCAGTAACCACAAGTTGCTAGGGAAAAATGTGTGTTCCCCAACTGGTTGACAAATAGTTGTGCGAGGTTGCTTGCTGTCACTAGGTGAAATTGGCCTCAAAGAGGTATGGATTGTGATTGCTTTGGTCACTAGCAGATTGCTGCAAACACCTGTAGTTTGTACGGGAGACTGAAAACACTCTCCAACTACTTGCTAAGTGGTTGTGAAACTGTGACGAGTGTAACACAAACCAGAAAAGGAGAATGCTCACCTTCAAAGTAAAAATTGTGCCTTATCTCTGAAACCAACACATTTCAAAAGGCACACCTTTTACTTTGAAGGTGAGTAGTCTCAATTTCTGGTTTGCGTTGCACTTTGTCAAGTTTCACTGCCGCTCGGGGTTAGTTACCGAGTGCAAGTCCATGCGAGCTACGGGCAACCACGTGAATCTGCTAGTGACCAAAGCAATTGCAAGAAGGTTTTTGGTGCAGTGCCCTCTTTGCCACCAATATCACCCAGCAATAGCCAGCAACCTCCAGCTACCACTTGCCAACCAGTCAGGTAATACAGATTTTTCGATCATGACCTGTGGTTGCCACAGGGTCACTGACCAGTCTCTAGACATGTGTGACTAAGGCCTAATCCTACTAAAGTACTCAAATTTGTTTGAGTACTTTAGTAGTAGAATTTGTTGTGAATTCACTCTTTTATATTGTGTATATTTAAAAGAATATAAAGATTTCAACTGGAGAAAGCTGAAGCTTTTTGCGAAATTGTGTAAATATATGAGCAGACAATGTAACAACACAGTTGCTTTAGGGTGGTTAGTGTGTGCACCAAACCACACAAGGCAGTCAAGGCAGTAAGATGTGGTACTGATAAATATAAGTGAAGATGAATGAATGAATATAAGATAATAACTTAAAATAACGTATACACTGCCCAAGTTATAAAGGACTACAGAGCAATCTGACAGCCCTAGATCGGCATTTGGAGTTTTTATGCCACCTATTCTAGTCAAACCATATACATTATATGTGCATGAAATGATTTAAAAATGACGTGATTACACGCTTTTATTTAGCTGCATACCCTTGAGGTATACCACTGTCAATAACTCATTAAATCATTGTAGCCTGAGGCTTGGTCAAAGAAGCATCCAAAAGCCATTACTCCAGATGGTGCATTAGGATGAATGTCATTATGATGATATCATCCCCCACAGGTCCTCTCTTTCTTCTGCCATTTTCAACCTATCATATTTTATAGCTAACCACCACGCCACCCTTTTGCCATGTGCTTTTTAACTTACTGCAGGTATTGTTCTTTACCCGACAACAGAAGATGCCCTATTGAGGAACTGAGGAACTTTTTTTTCCCATTCTGGATTAAAAACACTTCGCGCAGGTTGGTTGTATTGTTGTTGTTGTCTTTAAACCCCTTTTCAGCGTATTAAAGAAAGCTCTTTACAGTCCTCCACTGAAAAAAAGAGAAGAAGATTCCTTAGGCTGAAACCATTTCCTCCCTTCTCTTGTCTTTTCTTTTGACTATATTTCTAAATTTACCCATCCATTAGTGGGAGACACAGAAGAAGACAGAGTTGCTCGAGCTTTTAACAAGGCTTCTTCTTCTATTCAGTGTCATGCTCTACTGAGCTTCAAAACACGCACCCCTCTTTTGTGTCTTGCTGAAAGAGAGATGAGTTTGAGGTTGTTTAGCTTTTTTATGTGTGTGTGTGTGTGTAGGTGTGTGTGTGTAGTTATCTACCACAGATAATTGATGCGGACAAGCTTGACTGAAATCTCGGTGATAGCGAAAGGCAAGGCTGTACGCTTGCTGTTGATGGATGTCCATGTCAATCGTTCTGACCCACTCACCCACTTCATGCACGCACACACACACATACTCTCTCTGTCTCTCTCTCTCTCACACACACACAGACTATGAGTCCCTTTCAGCAGGGCACAAAAGGAGCAGTCTCCTGGCACGCCGTCACCAGCTGAGCCGTTACAGAACAGAGCTCAGAGGGCATCGATGGGGGAGGATGCAGGCGGAGGACAGGGGAGTAGGAAAAGGACTGGGGGAGAGGACGCAGGGGGAAAAATATTGGGAAGGAGGGAGAATTTGTGATGATATTAATGTGGTAACAGAGTTGGGATAGGAGGAGGAGGAGGACAGTGGATTGATAGAGAAATATAAAAGTTGGTCAGGTGAAGAAGTGAGGCAGGCGATGGTTCATGGCGCAAAGAGGGATATAAAAGAGGTGGAGCACAAGGAGGTTAATTGTTTTTTTTTTTTTAAATGCTCAAGGTTTCTCTTGCTAAGAGTTTGGGAAGCTGCTTAGCATTCTTCCTCTTTCTCTCACACTCACTCCAAACTTTAGAGCTGGCTCAGCAGAGAACACATAGATGTTAAAGCGGTGTGATTCATTTAGGATGCAGTGAGCTTTTTTTGGCCGGCATGCATACACACACAATCTCACACATCAGGATCTGAATGGATGACGTGCTTGTAGAGAGATGGCCTTTTAAACAAAATATCAATCTGCTCTCAGAGTTGGGTTATCAGCTTGATATAATGAAAACTTCAGGACAGGCTTATCAAAAGGGCACAGCTGTACCTACAAGTCAACATGCTGTTTATATCAAAATCAAGATGAGATGATTTAGACCGCTCCATCATAGTATCTGTCCATTAAACATGAAGCTACAGAGCGTGGATTGTTAGCTTAGCTTAGGGTAAAAAACGAACAGTCCAATCCAGCTCTTTGGATGTCTCTGTAGAGTGCAAAAGCTGCAAGGCAGGAGCAAGCACATTTTGGACTTTTCTCTGTACTAGTACATGCCCATGTCCTTCCTACTTCAATCTGTTGTTAGGTGGCTGCCAGGCAAGTTGATGGCATCATAATATATCACAACATTCAAGTTGTGATATAAAAATTTGATGTTAATGATTTTAATTTAAATAATACAATGTTTTTATAAGGTATTATTAAATTATTTATAAGGTATAAGGTATTAAATTATAAAAGACAACAATTTCAAAGTGTTTTTTTTTTTAGTTTAATACACAATGATTTAAGTGGTCCGTCACAGTGAAGATCAAATTGGGCTGAATGGGGCCCGAAAACCAAAATTACTTTAACACCACTTTGGATCTCATAATCTATTGAAACAAGAAAATGTAATATAAAATGAGTATTTGCATATTGAACATTTCCGTATGAATACATGCACTGTTACAACCCTAGCACTTACACTCTAGGAATATTCCTGGCAGCTAATGTCCTGGTTGTTTAAAGAAGAGAAAAAATTATAATAGTTGACTCGTCTAAAAGATAGAAAACCCCTTAGAAAAACCTTTAAAACACTTTAAATTTGAAGTTAAACACTGGCCAAACAAATTTTTTGTGTGTATTTTAGGAGATATATGAAACCATTAATCATGTTCCATTCGTAATCAGATCACATTTTAGATGCTGCTGAAATGTGCTGCACTTTGCGCCATGTATAACGTTGCAAACACACAGCTATGTCCCAATTCAGGGACTGCAGAGATTGGCTAACCTTAGCAGTGCTAGCAGCAATAGCCTTGGTTTCTTTCATGCTGGCATCCACAGTGCAGAATATGGTTACATAGGTTTGGTTACTTGGTTATATTTCAGTTTACTCTGACAAAGCAGACATACAGCCACTCATTTTTTTTTTTTTTTACATCAAAGTATTGCAGAAAAGTCCTGGTTAGCATGCCTATCATCTGTTTTCTTTCCACCTCTGATCGTTTGCAACTTCCATTCACAGAGAGAGTGGTAGTGGCAGGTGGAGCTGTAACATCTTTGAACCAGTCAATGCTTCTTGGCAATAAATCTTATACTGTTGGAAAGCCTGTTTATTTCCTCTTAAATGTTGCTACATTTATAAGGAAAATGCATTTGTGGGTTAAGCAGCAGAGTTGAGTATGTGGGTTGTGCCCATGAAAAACTTGCCAAATCTTCTCTGCCAATGCCAAACAGCTTTGTCTGCTATTGACTCATTTTTTGAGCTTCTGGTACCCCAGGTGCTGACAACCAGGTGCCTGATTGGCACCTGATTAGCAGTACCTGTGAACATGGACTCTGCTACAGCAATCAGTTGGTGTCTGCTCAAAGCATGCCACATTTGACTGATCTGGATAGGGCCTGTGCCACAGGGCAACTTCAAACTGGTGTTCTGCAAAACTAAGTTGGAGCATTATTTGGACTGAGTCCTAGTACCATCTCCAAATTGAAGGCCAAGTTCCATATAACAAGGGATTTCAGATACAGGCCACGAAGTGGGCGTTCCAAGAAGACGACACCACAAAAAGACTGTTTACTCACCCTGTCAACATTTAGGAACCTTAGGCAGTTAAGGTTTGCAGAACGATATGGCCGACGGCTCTATACCTTCACCTTCACCATCAGGCCCATTTGCGCTGGTGTCAGCAACATGTGCACTGGAACCTGAACATGTGGAGGAATGTTATGTTCA
>VUQS01043804.1:8858-21665 GCA_015108495.1 Heterochromis multidens
ATGAATATGAATTTTAAAGGCTTTTTCCATAATTAAGAATAAGAATAAAAATAACTTTATTGATCCCAAAGGGAAATTCGTATGTCTGACATAGCTCATGTGGTAGTTGTATGAGAATTGTAAAGTCTGATAGCTGTAGCATTTGAAGAATGAACTCATACGTGTCAACATACACATTGACAAATGACAATTTCTGAGTTCTGCAGTTTAATTGCAGTCTATGTTACTCGAGGGTTTAAGTGCTGTGTTTGGAGGGATGGATTTTCACCTTTCAGCTCGTCATCTGGGGACAGGGGATTTTCTCCCTGCTCATCATGAATTTCTTTCCACTGTGGCAGCAAAATATGTTGTAGCCTTCACTGTCTCACTCTTGCTCTGTTTAACTGGGTTAACCAAACAATTGTATTAACCCTGAAAGACATGCTATAAATGGTCCAAAAAATACTTGCCTGCCTAGCAACAGTAAGGCTGCGAATAAGACTTGCAAACACAAAAACAAATCAGAAAAAAGAGCTAGTCCCCCGATATGTGATGATCTTCACATTCATCTGGGCCAATATAATATAATTTCTTTTCTCCAGAGTGAATGAGAACTCATCATTTTAGCTCAGTCATTGCATGAAACTGTTTCAGTGCTGTGCTACAGGCTGTCTTCAGACTACAGGGAGAAGTGCAGTGATTTTTGCTGATATATGAACAGGAAAATTTGCATTCACATATCTATTATGTAGTTAAAATAGCCTGTGACAACCTGAAAATTGTCTCAGTGAAGCAATTCATGGTACAATGCCACCACTCATGGCTCCAACTCTGCACCCACACACGCCACAAGAAATGCCATAATTAAAAAGCTGGCTGTCGTCTTTGTGCTCTTTGTCATCTGCTCACAAATTTTCCCACACAAACTTATGAAGTAGAAAATGTAAACAATAACTGTGACCTCCATGTTTATTTCTGTATGACATGTGACGTCTTTGCCATTGTTCTTTTGGGCATGTGAGTCAGCCCAGCATCATGAGCAGTTTGCACTGAAATCTGATCTCGGCCACTTAAATAACAGCCAAACCAAACAAATCAGATCTGAATTGAGCACTTATGAAAGGGAAAACCCTGAATTTATTTTCAAATTTTAGTTTGTCTCTATGAATGTGTCTTACTAGTAACATGTAACACAATGTGTATGTGCAGTTTCATTGCAATTCTGCTAAGGTTAATCTGTATTATTCTGTATGGTTTAAATCCCTTTGTTGATTTTAAAGGTACACATGCTTATAGATAATACCATCGGATAATACCAGAGACTCAGAATCAGGAAACTCATCTCATGTCTTCTTCTCATCATCTTTAATCTATTGGGGGAAGACAGTCAGGGACAGTTGGGTAATAAGCTGATTTCTTCTCCTCCTCCTTCTTCCTTATGAGCAGGGTTCAACATAACCAATGGCCCGGAGCCAGTAAACTAGTATATGGGGCAAGTTGATTTGCTGAGCCTCACTAATGAGAATTATTTTTCTCTCAGTCAATTTTTTCAAATTAAAATATGTGTGTGTGTGTGTGTATGCCACTGGAATGGATAGTTTAAGACAGAAAAGAGAGCTGCTTGCATCTACTACCTGTTTGTTTTGCACAGCAACAGCACAACTGCATTAGAATAAGCTGAATTTGAGTGTGAACTACAGCAACTCCAGAAAATTACGAAAGTGGCAGACCACATGAAGTTACAGAGGGGGATCACCGAGTGCTGAGGCGCGTAGTGCGTAAAAGTCGCCAACACTGCTGACTCAATAACTGCAGAGCTCCAAACCTCTGGTATTAACATCAGCACAAAAACTGTGCACCAGGAGCTTCATGGCCGAGCAGCTCCTGTAAGTATAATGTGTAGCTGGCCCAATACTTTTGTCCATATATTATAGTTGTAACATCTTGTAATGAGATCCTTCCCATTTAAACATTACACCAGGCCACAGCCACAACAGTAGGGTCTCAGACAGTATAAGTAGACTGATGCTTTTTAGTAAGTAATGAGGCTGTCATGTAGAGCTATGTATACTGTATAAAAATTTCTGCTGCAGTATTCTAGTGAACCCTTACCTGATTGGCTCTAGCCCTCCATGTGTTGATACAGTGCAGGCCTGGTGTTATATCTGCCACAGCTCATACACCAAGAAACACTGACATTATTAGGGTGCATTGTTGTTCTTAATGTGAAAGGAGAGTTGTGCCTTCAAAGACAAGCTATCACTTGTACTTAGTGTGACTAGCTAGTGTGAATGATACTAATTACTGAAAAATTGAAAGGTTCTATATAAAGAGACAGAGTGAAAGTAGAAGTAGAAGTGAGAAGGATGTAGTTTTAGCCGTCCCCTCATCCTGACATTTTAAACTAAGATGTTGAACAGGGTAAACTTGGCACTGCCTCTTACCAACAGGTTAGCATTGTTCTTGTGAGCATGTTAGCATGCTAACATTGGCATCTAGCTCAAAGTGGTGCTGTGCCTAATGGTTTTGGCGTAGTATTGGATTAGTGGTACATAGGTCGTTGTAGGACTTTCAGAACCATATCTACATGTTGTAGCTGCCTAATGCAACTTGAGGTCAGTGTCAAAAACTATATGAACCAACCAGCAGTGTTGGCTCTTCTTATCTTTGTGCTGTTGTCGGTCCTTCGGTTTAGTCCTTGGTGCAGCCAATCAGCAGTCAATATAGACATATTGATATAATGCGCATGGGTGACGTGCTGCTGGTTTGTTGGAGGGCTGCACATGTATGTATCCACGGCCACTCCATTGGTTAATTTCCTGTTACCTTTCTATCTTTGTCACCTGAGAGCTGTGTAAATGGACACAAACGCTGGACAATAAATCTGCGTTAAGCACAGTCTCACAAATCTGTTAGCTTGGCTGTAGATCTAACCCTTGGGTGCTTGTTCATGTTTTTTTCATTTCAATTCCATTTTTTGCATTATGCAAATCATTTTAAGAGGCTCAAGGAAGAAGATCTTTAAAACAACAGTGATCGTGTGTAATTTTTTTTGCTCTCCTATTAATCACTGTGTGAATCCTGTCGGGCAAACTGGGTTTCAGGTTGAGAACCACTGTCCCAGAGATTGCTTTTCCTGAGATATTTTAATAAGCCTAAAGAGGTGAGGACGTTGCTGACTGGAAATTAGGAAGAATATGAGGTCAGTAGAAAAAAAGCAGCAGTTTAAAATCTTGGGAAGTCAGGAAGTCTTTGCGAGGCTTGGAGGTGGAGTCCCATTGTGTTATCATCAAGGGTCCCCAGAGTTGCTCTGTTGCTGTTTGTGACCATGTAGCTCCGTGGCAGGATTCCTTTGTCTGCTCTAAGTAGTCTAGCAGGTGGAGATTTTAGTTTTCCAGAAACGTATAATTGTCCTGCATGGTCCTGCAGTACAATGACTTTTCCAGACAGTCCCAGAGGGGGGAAGAAAAATCAACATTTCAGTGTGTGTGAGATAAAAAAAGATTTCACCAGTCCCAGCCAAATTGCTGTAACAGCTCTTGTGTCTGTCATTTTTCACATCTTCTTCCTTGTATGTCTCTCCAGCATGTCTCTTTTTTTGTTCCAAATTTACTCCCCCTACTTCTCCTTCTGTCTAACCCCCCACCACCCCCACCTTCTTTTACACTTCAAAGCTTTTAGAGGGTGTGTGATCTGTGTGGTGGGTCTCTCGTGCATACAGCTCCCCAGCAGCAGCACTTCCTCTTGCTTATGGAGGTGTGTGTGTGTTTGATGCTGTGCAAATACAGTACAAGGTAAAAATGTTATGGTATCTATCAAAAGCCCATTTAACAGCCACTATTTTGTGGCTTTAAATAGCAGGAGAGAGGAACACAGTTTTCGCATATGTGCGCATGTGTCTAGCAAATCATGTGGTCCGTCTGTGTGTCTGGTTTCTGTTCATATCAGCTAATTTGCTTCCTGTATCCTTAACCCACATCCTAAATGGTCCACTTCCCTGTGATAAGGGAAACCTCTCAAACACAATGCATCTGAGTGAATCAAGGCAAAGTTTAATGGAAAATGTGTAAAACAAAGTGCAATAAAATCACAAATGTCTTGTTGTTGCTAATTGTTTTGTTTTGTTTTTTTCTCACTCTTTTCTTCAGTCTATTTTGCTCCTCGGTGCTGTGGCTTTGGTGTGTTTGGGCCTGGACCTTCTTTTCCTCCTCTTCTACTCTTTCTGGCTTTGCTGCCGGCGACGCAAGAGTGACGAATCCTCACACTCCCATATGCACTCCCAGCAGCCTAGTGCCGACTGCTGCTGCACCGCTTGGTGTGTCATCATTGCCACACTTGTCTGCAGGTGAGAGGTTATCCCTATGAGAGTGATGCTTCTGTACAATTCAATTTTATTTATTTAGTGCCAAATCACAACAGCAGTCGCCTCAAGGCAACAATCAGATGACCCCCTATGAGCAAGCACTTGGCGACAGCGGGAAGGAAAAACTCTCTTTTAACAGGAAGAAACCTCCGGCAGAACCAGGCTCAGGGAGGGGCAGCCATCTGCCGTGACCAGTTGGGGTTGTATTAAAGCTATTTGTGCTTGAGTGTGTTTAACACCATCTACCTTGGCATCACAGTCTGTAAGATGTGTTGTTTTTAGGATGACTGAGTAAGGAAGGATTGTGTCTCATTCACTTTTAATGAAGTGATGCCGTGTGTTGCCGAACTGAATTGTGGATCTGGTGCTTCACTTTGCTTGGGCTGAAAAGTTGAGGAAAGTTCAACTTTTCAAGCTATATATATCAGCCACGTTTATTCAAATGCTCCAGGACTAGCTAGCTCTCCTTAATGTGAAAATATCCAAAGTAACTCTGTTGGCTTGTCTTGTGAGTGCTTGGTTATTTTCACTAATGCTGCGTTCATTTGAAGTGGGAAGTCGGAAATTCTGATTTCCAAGATGGAATTTTCAACTGGAATGCCCCCTCAAGTTGGAGAAGTTGCACTATCCTCGACTTCACAATCCAAGTTGGCGGAAGTGCACGTAGACAATAGTAAAACTGTAAAACCTTTCATCTGTACTACTTCTGTTGTATATTTGTGACTCGCTAGTCATACACAGAGAACCGACCAGGCTCCGTCTGTGAAAGTGCTGCTGAATTTTTAAGTGTAGAAAAATTGGCATTGTGCTGTATTTCTAGTGTTGGATGAATGACTCTACATTGCTAGGAGCAAAAAAAAAAAAAACACCTGTTTTCCCTTTCTTTTCTGACTTTACTACTGGAACGCGAGAGTGATGTCACTCCCAGCTTCGACATCTGACTTCGGAGGTAAATGAAATGCAGCATTAGACCATCAGTCCTGCAAATTAAAAAAAAAAAAAACAAGTCAGGGATGCCTCTCGTTGGCAGTGCTTAAGTGTGAAATCTCCCATAGGGCTGAGCCAGCATAATTATCTATTCTCTCAAAGAAGTTGCCCTGTAACCTGGACTAAAACTTTCTCAGGGGATTGCTAAGAAAAGCATTATACAGCCAGTTGGTGTACAGCATGACACTAAAAAGGGATACCAGGCTTGTCCTGAATGACTAACAGACTGAGCAGTGATGATTGAAGGCACACTTTTTAATTTTCTTTACTTTAGTGCAATGAGTAACATGGGCAGCATGACTTTGGTTTTTTGAGTCTGTTTCTTTGAGTCTTACTTGTATTGTCTATGTACAACAAATACATGTAGAATATGACAGCTGACTTGAAATTGTTTTTGAATTAGTTATCATTAATAACTAATTTTGTCTTAGTACAGCAGAACTAGTTTTTCATGTGTATAAATACACTCAGCGGTCACTTTGTTAGGTACACCTGTTCAGCTGCTCATTAATAATAAATATCTAATCAGCCAGTCACATGGCAGCTACTCAATGCATTTAGGCATGTAAACATGTTCAAGACAATCTGCTGAAGTTCAAACAGCAGAGCATCAGAATGGGGGGAAAAAAGTGATTTCAGTGACTGAACATGGCGTGGTTGTTGGGACCAGATGGGCTGGTCTGAGTATTTCAGAAACTGCTGATCTGCTGGGATTTTGCCACACAACCATCTCTAGAGTTTACAGAGAATGGTCCTAAAAAGAGAAAATATCCAGTGAGTTCAGTTCTCTGGCTGAAAATGCCTTATTGATGCCAGAGGTCAGAGGAGAATGGCCAAACTACTTTGAGCTGATAGGAAGGCAACAGTAAATCAAATAACCACTTGTTACAAGCAAGGAATGCAGAAGAGCATCTCTGAACGCATAACACATCCAACTTTGAAGCAGATGGGCTACAGCAGCAGAAGACCAAACCAGGTGCCACTCCTGTCATCTAAGAACAGGAAACTGAGGCTACAATTCAGTCAGGCTCACCAAAAGTGGACAACAGAAGATTGGAAAATTGTTGCCTTGTCGTTGCCTGGTAGAGTCACCTACCATCTGGTGGATGTGTGTGTAAATACATTCATCGGCCACTTTGTTGTTTGCAGAAACAACAGGAACATCATGGATCCATCCTGCCTTGTATCAATGGTTCAGACTGCTGCTGGTGGTGTAATGGTGTGGGGGATATTTTCTTGGCACACTTTGGGCTCCTTAGTACCAGCTGAGCATCATTTAAACACCACAGCCTACCTGAGTATTGTTGCTGATCATCCATCTCTATGACCACAGTGTACCCATCTTCTTATGGCTGCCTCCAGCAGGATAACACATCATCTCAAACTGGTTTCTTCAAACATGACAGTGAATTCTCTGTACTCAAATGGCCTCCACACTGAAAAGCTGTCATGTTGAATGACAATGGTAGGAGAAAACTGCATCACTACATCAGCTTTTATCACATCTTCTCTAAAAGGTTCTTCGTAAGAAATCATAGAGAAAGGAAAAAAAATAAGTAAAGAGAAGCATTTTGTGTTTTCACTCAGTTATGTGCACTAGTTTTATGTCAGTTCAGTGCTAGATTTGCTACTGCATTTTCAGTTATTTAAGGTCATGATAGTTTCTCTTCTCTCCACTGCTGTGTTTCACTGTGTGTGCCTGTGTCTGTTTCATTGTGGTGGTGGTGGTGGGGGGGAGGCTTGTCAAGTAGAACAGATAAAGTAAAGATAAGGAAGGTGTGCAAATTGATGACAACTTGTCATGTCATTGTAAGTGTAATAAAATCTTTCCAGTAAGCATTAATGCCTGAAATCTTGGTGCTGAAGATTGGGAAGTTAGTCCTGATCAGAGAATTGGCAGCTCTGTTACAGCTGCACATCCTGACAGGCAAATAGATAAATAAAAAGAGGATGAGGGTGAGAAACTGACAGTGAAATGCAGCATAGGTGTCAGTGGTGGCGAGTCACAATTCCAGCTGCCGTGTATACCGTGATAGATTTAAATCTAGCTTTTGCACTATTCACATGCCTGAAGCCCATGTGGTGTATGTGGAGCCAGCCAGGTGGTGACACTTCAGTGTTTGTGTTTGTCTGACTCTGAAGGCTGTGTACACTCTGAGTTTTTTAACCCAAGTGACCCAGCGGTAGGATATTTTGACCACAGATACTGGACTCTGTGTGTGGGCTCTGCTCTTGTTGGCACACAAAGACACATACACACACATTTCTGCCTGCTTAGAGACACACAGACTATTCCTCCTTTATTTATTCTCTCATCAATTTTCTACCTCTCCTGACTTTTTCCTTCCTCTCTTTCCATTTCTACATCTCTGCTAGTCCTCCTCCTTTATTTATTATTTCTCTCTGTTCGGCCTTCTTCCTGGCCTAGAAAGGTTGCCATGGAGACAGAAGCAGATTTGATGCAGAGACGAGAAATGAATTATACAGTCGGGGAAGCTGTCTTTGTGTGTGTGTCTGTATGTGTGTGTGTGTGTGTGTGTGTGTGTGTGTGTGCGTACGTTAGCTTGACTCAGAGCTAAAGGGTGTTTTTTGAGGTTTTAATATGTTATGATTAGCTATAATAGTTATTATTGAATATGGATCTGAGAATATTTGAATGCATTTGCGTGTGATGGTGTGTGTGTGTGCATGTGTGTCCACTGTTTTTTTTTTTGGTTGGTCCACAATTTAATATGACATCATATGTTATTTTGGGCCTAGCGCCAGCTACATGTGGACTTCCTCCATTTGTGTGCAGCTGTAGTGTGTTTATACTACTTTCTTTAGCTTTTAGTTTTTTGCCGTTTTTGTGAAAAGATTAGGCGATCAGCCAAAAAAATAATCAACATATTTGATTATCAGTTAATTGAGACATTTCCCCAAATGCCAAACTGGCTGAGTACTTATTGAATACATGTACTCTGTGTCCCCTCAAAATATACTCCACATCATTTGGAGACCAGGTAAGGTAACACGAGGCCACGGCTGCTGAACTGAGACTGATTGCTACTGAATGAATGTAAATAGTATTTAAAGCCGAATTCCTGGGCAATTTGAACCTAGAACTAGAATGATCAAAACAATTATATAGAGAGATCATCAGAAAATGTCCATAGCTTAAATGGCTATTGCTGGAAAACAAAGGTCAGATAGGTTTTTCTTTTTCTCATATAATATTTGTGAGAGAACCCAAAAGCAGGACACAGAGGGAGGCAGGGATAGCAACAAAAAATGAGCATTTATTGGCAGATCAAAACCCAATACAAGTCCAAACTGAAAAGGCAAACAAGAAACCAAAAGAACAGGGAGCAAGAGGAAGACTCACAGGGAACCAATGGGGGCTGAATCGGGGAACAACAGGGAACATAAACAGACGATCCAACATACATTGCTTGGTGACTAGATGCAGGTGAAAATGGATAACAGCAGACTATCTCAAAGGAGGGAAACAAAAGCAGGAAAAAAAACAAAACAAGACACATGAGAAAACTAACCTTCAAAGTAAAAACAGTAAAGACAAATAACTAACAACGAGACATGAAGACTATAACACTAAACAAGACAACAGAAACACCGGGGGAGAAAATAACACTAAAACTAATAAAAACCACAGGGACTGTGACACTGTTGCCCCAGATTTGTATCATATTCCTCCATGTATGTATCATATCTCTGTATCAATTTTGTTTCATGAAAATGTTTTTTATGACTTTAGTGTGGATAGTGTGTGAAATTAAAGTCAGTAAGGGGGCCTGGCTAGCACGGATTGGATTGGTGCATCCCCCAGAATAGTCATAATAGTCATTAGTTGCTTTCTTAGTCTCATATTGTTGACAGTTTTATCTGCCTGTAGTAAGCAGTGGTTTTAATTGTCTGAATGCTGTCCACTAACTGGATGTATTTAATTTGGATTGCAGTGAATCTGTTTGGACTGGAATTCATCATAGCCCAGTTTTGACTGCATGCAACGTTTACTCTCTTATCTACTGAGCTCCATCTGACTGCATTTAAGTGTGCTCATTTAGGTACAACAAAGCATTTTTAGCTTATGAAGTCAGTTTGTTTCAGTTGAAAGTGGACTGAAGCAGAAACTAAGCAGAGCTCTGTCTCTCTGAGGTAGC
This sequence comes from Heterochromis multidens, assembly GCA_015108495.1. Taxonomy (NCBI): domain Eukaryota; kingdom Metazoa; phylum Chordata; class Actinopteri; order Cichliformes; family Cichlidae; genus Heterochromis; species Heterochromis multidens. Next base: position 18,348 of record VUQS01043804.1, read on the forward strand.
GTCGTTCAGAACAGTTTGCTGTTCCTCAAAGGCAACATGATGTCCTAGTAATGTACTTGTGTTCTCCTGTTTGGAGCTTGTTTTTATTATCAGAACTAAGCTGGCCAGTGTTTGCTGTCAGTTATTTGATTTCTGAACTTTTGCCTTAAAGGAGGACCCATATCTGTTTCTTATCCTAAGCTTATGCAATCTCTTGAAAAGAGCAGCTGGTGTTAAACCAGGGAGATAAAACTCATGGAGAGAGGAAAGGAGGGATAAAGAGAACTAAGAGACAGGAGTGGGAGAGAGAATGGGTGTTGGGTGAGAAGAAGAGGATGAGTAAACAGGAGCTGAGGGAGGTGGTTGACTGTTTAAGCTGAGATCACATGGAGGATGGAGTGAGATGGTGGGAGGCAGGGATGGGTGGGGAAATGAACAGATGAAGTACACAGTGGGTACATCAACGCACAAAGCGCATTAAAGTGCCACTGTGCTTGTATTTATCTCTATTCTGTTTTTCTTCTGTGTTTGTGGTTTTATGTCATATATGTCGTAAAGCTCTGAAACAGACACAAACACACAGCGTAGACCCTGTTATAACATGGGGGTACTCAAAATCTAATGGGCTAGAATGAATTGCCTTAACAATGATCATAAATTTCTCTCTACAAATCTGTCTGGTGTTAGTGTTCAGACAGAGGCGTCATCAATACAAAGCATACAATCGGGCACACATGCATACAAGGGGAGGGCAGGGAAGCGCAAGAGCTTTTACAGGCTGAGTGAGAACATAAAAGCATAGTGGGGAGGGGGATGCGGGGGGAAGTGTCAGGAGTGACAAAATAGAGAGTGGAGAAGATTTCTGTGATGGTGGTGTTGGGTGGGTGAGGGGTTAGTCATAGCATTAACATGGTTAACGAGGACCTGGGGTTGGAATAAAGGATGTTGGGGGCCAGGAACCCTAGATATTGTAGCATATGTAATATGCTACATAATGTGTGAATTGGGTGCAGAGCTGCAGAAAGATCATATTATTTGCGGTCTGGTGACCCAATTATTGTTTGGACTCTACGTGTGTGTGTGTGTGTGTCTGTGTGTGTGAATCATTCCTGGTAGTCCTGTGCTTGCCCGAGGCTTTAGGGTGACACCAAAGCAAAAAAAGCTAAGTGCTTAATGTCGCCTGTTGCTGGTTAACAGAGTAACTGCACCCAGCAGTTCAACTGTCAGTGGGTTATTATGTATGATATGGATATGCGTGTAGCAAAAAAGAAAAAAAAACATCATGCTCTTTAAAGGTTAAATTTGGTGTTTTGTTAACATTTGGAATCTCTTTCTTTCTGCCTCCTAGCGCTGGCATAGCTGTAGGATTCTATGGAAACGGGGAGTCAAGTGATGGAGCCGCTCGTTTGGCATACTCCTTCCGTCATGCCAACCGCACCGTGTCTGGAGTGGAGAAGCTGGTGAGTTATCAATTGATTGCAAATTCTTTTTTGTTTTTTGTTTTTTCTTGGAAAAGCGTCCTCCAAAACTCCTCATCCTGATGACAATTCTTTGTGTCTAGGTGTCAGACAGCGCCCTAGCCTTAAACCAGACTGTGGAGGAGAACTTGGTCCAGTTGGAGACAGCCTTCCAGGATCAGACAGATTATGTGTCCATCGTCCAGAAGCTCCAGGGACAGCTGGATGAGCTGGTGAGGCTGATGGTCGATGTTCCCTTCTGGTCCAATACCGACATCTCCCTGGAGGACTTGGCCCGCAAAACAGAGGCCTTTGACTTTTACAGGTAATTACTAACAAGTATGTATTTTGTATGCTGGCGCAAACTCAAGACTACTCTAACATTCCCTCATACATGAAGTATTATACTGTGATGTTAAAACATTAAAAACCAGCAACAGTGAGGCATATGTTTTTGTCATGTAACTCCTCAAAAAAAAAATCATGATTTACAGTGCATCCGGAAAGTATTCACTTGTTCAACATTTTGTCATGTTACAGCCTTATTCCAAAATTGATTAAATTCATTTTTCACCCCAAAATTCTACACACAATACCCCATAATGACAAAGTGAAAAAAGTTTGCTTGAAATTCTTGCAAATTTATTAAAAATAAAAGACAAAAATATAACATGTACATAAGTAAAAGCATAACGTAACGTAAAAGCGAAGCTCTCGATTTACCAGTCGATCTACGTCCCTACCCTCACCTATGGTCATGAGCTTTGGGTAGTGACCGAAAGAACGAGATCGCAGATACAAGGGGCAGAAATGAGCTTTCTCCGAAGGGTGGCTGGCCTCTCCCTTAGAGATAGGGTGAGGAACTCAGCCATCTGGGAGGGGCTCAGAGTAGAACCGCTACTCCTCCACATCGAAAGGAGCCAGTTGAGGTGGTTCAGGCATCTGACGAGGATGCCTCCTGGGCGCCCACTGGGAGAAGCCCCCGGGGCAGACCCAGGACACGCTGGAGAGATTATATCTCTAGGCTGGCCTGGGAACGCCTTGGTGTTCCCCAGATAAGCTGGAGGAGGTGGCCGGGGTGAGGGAGGTCTGGGCTTCTCTGCTTAGGCTGCTGCCACCGCGACCCGGCCTCGGATAAGCGGGAGAAAATGGATGGATGGATAAGTATTCACAGCCTTTGCTCAATACTTTGTTGAAGCAGCTTTGGCAACAATTACAGCCTCAAGTAAATGGACTGATTCTTATATAGCACTTTTCTACTCTCCCGGCCTCATTCACCCATTCATTCATAAGTGCTTCTGTCTAACATTCACACTCCAATGGATGCATTGGAGAGCAACTTGGGGTTAGTATCTTCTTCTTTGCAGAACCTCTCAAGCTCCATCATGTTGGATGGGGAGCGTCGGTGCACAGCTATTTTTAGATCTCTCCAGAGATGTTCAATCAGGTTCAAGTCTGGGCTCTGGCTGGGCCACTCAAGGACATTCACAGAGTGGTCCTGAAGCCACTCCTTTGTTATCTTGGCTGTGTGCTTAGGGTCGTTGTCCTGTTGGAAGATGAATCTTCGGTCCAGAGTGCTCTGGAGGAGGTTATCATCAAAGATGTCTCTGAAAGACCACACCAGAGAATTTTGTTTGTCATGGTCTGAGTGTCCTTCAGATGCATTTTGGCAAACTCCAGACGGGCTGTCATGTGGCTTTTAATGAGGAGTTGCTTCCATCTGGCCACTCTACCATACAGGCCTGATTAGTGGAGTGCTGCAGAAATGGTTATCCTTCTGGAAGTTTCTCCTCTCTCCACAGAGCAACACTGGAGCTCTGTCAGAGTGACCATTGGGTTCTTGGTCACCTCCCTGACTAAGGCCCTTCTACCCCGATGGCTC
>VUQS01043807.1:0-22289 GCA_015108495.1 Heterochromis multidens
AGAGATGATGAAAATATACATGTACAAATGTTAAATGGTCGTATATAGTTTGAAAGGGCTATTTGTAATCTTTAAATTAAAAGTAACTTACAAGGCATACTACGTATGTGGCCAGTCTCTAGTCACACACACGAAACACGATTAGACGGAACGGCGATGTCCATCACTGTGGTCAAGATGGCAGGGCAACATGGTGGCTTCCACAAACCGGCGCCTGCTCCTATGTATTTTTAAAGGTACAGTAAGTAATTTTCGGGGGTTATTTAACCCTCTGGAGTCGATGGATGTGACAGTGCATCCAACTCACATGACCGATTTGAAATGATGTAGCAGCAAAACGCAGCCTCACTGAGTCACCGTTTCAACTTGGGTCAAAAGTACGGACTTCAAACTATATACCACTTTTTAAATTGTGTTTATAGGCCAAGTAAAACCAGACCTATGATAAAAAATTTACACCATGCTTTTTCCTGAATACTGTCATCGTGTTTGGTGCAGGAAGAAACGGTAAAAACTGGATATTCTAAGGAAAGGAAAAAAAAGGAATTGGTGGAAAAATGCACCACATCAATCAATCAAAAAATGGCAACATATGGCATTTGGTTGCTGAGGAAGAGAGACAGTGATATCGACAGTGAGTTTTGAGATTTGAAAGATTTGGGACATTTAGCGTGTTTGGACTATATAGTTAGCATGTAAGTGTAGAGTGTTTAGTGTGTAGTCTAGTGGTTTTTTTGTTTTATGTGTCAAAACAATGAGATGACTACTGAATGTAACACATGCTGGCCAAAAAGCCACCAAAGGCAGATTGAAATGTAAACACTTTCTCCAGGTGGACAACAGGAGGAGTGATACACCCTGAAGGTCTCAGGCCTGTGATGTGCCCCTCTGTCTTGTGGTGGACAGGAACTGTTTTTGGAGTGGCACAAATAATTTGTGACACCAGAGTGCTTTGTAAATAGCTGTACAAAAAAAACACCTAAGGCATTTCCTGCATTTTAATGTGAATGGTTGTATATAACTTTTTTTGCTAAATTTGTACATAGGTTTTTGAAATTTACAATTTATATTTGCATTTCAAGTTCTAAAAATGGTTTGTTAAACACGTTTGTGGTTTTCACAGTAAAATAATCTTTTTCCTACTCGGATTGTATGTTTTTTGTATGATTTTAGGTCCAATGTGTTAATACAGTATGCCAAAATGAAAAAAATAACTGTAAAGTCATACATGTGAGGCTGAAAAAATGACACCAAACAAGGCAAGGTAAACAGTTTTTAAGGTGAAATACAAAAGTAAAATAAAAAGTGGTCAAAAATGGCCAATTATACCCTTGACCCCAGAGGGTTAATAGAAAAAAGTATATTTTACTTATAAATATACATTAATTAGCGTGTTATTACTTCTTCCAACAAACTGATGCATTCTCATGAACTTAGAATTAATTCATTTTTAATGGAATAATTCTAACTAGAGCTTGAATACAACAAGCACTGAAGGCTAAGGATCCTAGAGAGTAAAATGAAAATCAAAACCTCAATAACAACCAAAAACTAAGGACACAAAACTGCAATGAAAACAACCAGAAAACAGCTAATAATAAACAAGGATACAAAACTCAAAGGAACTCAAAACCCTGGGAAACATCAAAAAACATGTGGATAGTTTCAACCTTAATAGCAATTGTGTGGTGAGTGTTTTTTATTTTCATAAGTCATCCTCTTCATAAGGCTTAAAGTTAGAAGCTTCGCTCTTTTGATTGACAGGTGGGCTTATACAGGGAACTAACTGAGTGTTGTGTGATAGGACTCACCTTTGCTAATTTGAGTTACTGGAGTGGACCTCTCTGCCCTGTTTATGCAGTTAGTGCCCTTTGGAGCATTTTAAATTCAATTATCTGACAAATAATATGGTTTGCGGTGTGGAATAGCAATTCCACTAAGAGTCTGTGTCAGTTTTGGTGGAAGAAATTCTAGTATTTTATTAGTCTGTTGTCAGGTATCTTTACATTGCACCCATACAGTTTATTAGTTTTTAGCCTTAGAGGGAGGACTACTGATAACTTAGCACTCCTCCCTCTTTTCCAAATAGGGTAACTTCTGAAAAAAGAAAATCAACATAGCTGAAGTCTGACTGCTAAAGTTAGACTTGAAATTGCAGAGACTAAAGCAAATGGGTGATATCGAGGTGATTACATGTACATTTTACATTTTTTTTTTAATATTAACAAAATCCTCAAAAGGGGACAGGAGGGGTGGTGGTGGACCAAATCACAGATTTCTCATCCAGGAAACTATGCTTCACGTAGGCACCAAAAATTCATTGACAGGTTTAGCAAATGTTTCACATCGACCTTGCACATCGAAAAATGTTTTACCTAGTTTTTAAGTGACAACTTGGGATGGAGCCAATATAGCTTAAGGCTTACCTCGTGTTTCTTGACAAAGTTTGTTTCTGAGAGTGGAACACCATGAAGCATCAGTGGAAGTTTCTGGCCCCTGGGGAACAGTAAAGCAGCCTGTTACACAATGAGCAGAGGAAGACACGGAACTAGAAAACTTAGCTGGACAAGCAACACAAAGGGGAGATTCATGCTTTATTAGAAGTGTTTTCAAATTGTCAAGAAAAAAGACTTAAACGATGAAGACTGACTGGTTGTTCTCGCAATTGTACGTCTGGCTGACTTCCTCACCTCCATTAAAAAGCAGCACACAGCTGCTTCCCAAAGCTTTTCTATGGGAAACGTCCACTGTCTCCCAAGACGAAACTGCTCAAAATTGGGCCAGTGTAACTGGTAATGAAAAGCATGTTCTAATGACCTTTTAACTGTAATTTAGAATACATGAAAAATAACCTTTTTAAGTGGGGGAATTGATTTCTTCCACTGTCAGTGCACTTAGTTTGGCAGCCAAAAGGAAAGACTCTTGGATACAAAGAAAGAGGAAGGAGCAGTCAAGAAAAGCAGAGAAAAGACACCTTAGAGAAAAAGCACAGGGCAGCTAGATAGAAAAGGAAGGGGGGAGTGGTGCATAATGAAGGAGGAGACAAATGGCAACCCCTGAAGGAATCTCGGGACAACTGCTTGGAGAGAAACAACAGCACCTCTCACAGAGCGCCTATTTGCTGTGGTACAAATCACTGCTAGGACCGGCAGGCCCAGAGGGGAAAGCACTTTTCTTCACCTCATCGTCAGGCCTTGAAATCCCGTTCCACTTTTCCAGATGGCTTCAGGAGCAGACTGAGCTGGTCCGTCTTCCGCTGACCCGCCCAGCCATCCCATCTGTCCAACTCAAGCAACCAAGTCACTACTGGCTGCAAATATTTGGGACTGGGAATTTAATCCCAGTCCTCCACTTGAGACCAGTCTGTAAGGTCTTGGCCTGGTTTTACTGTATCTGGCAAACAGCCTAATTGGTTGATGGTTACCCAAGGAGCATGTGTTTTAGTGTAACACAGCCACTCTTGGAGTAAAAGTTAAATACTGTCAACTCAAAAGGAATATGTTAGTTATTTATGTTTTTCAAACTAATTGTCTGCCAGGAATAAATGTAGATGCCCACTGCACCTATAAATTAGGAGACTCAATTCAAAGTACAGTTGCATAAAAAGTCACCAGTGGCACAAGCAGATAAGCAGACTAAATCTATCTATCTACAGTGTACACTCACGGCTAACCTAAGTTAACTATGTACAGCTACTATCTCAGTTATTGGTGAAAAAAAAAATTCCAGAACTGCAAATTTGGACAAATGTTCAAGTTCCTTTTAACAAGGCTTCAAAGGTCTTAGATTAGATTCAGAGAACTTGGCCGATTCTCTACACCAACATATACAAATCTAGCTCAGATATAGATTTTAGTGCATAGTGTAGAAATAATATATTGTAGTGATAAATATTGAATACTGACGCGACTTGAAGGATGTGACTGACTCTGCTGACCTGATTTGCTCAAGCAAGTTGCTCCAAAGCCATCAGTTTTTTCATCCTCAGGGGTATGTTTATGTGCACAAACTGATATTTATTTTTGTCCAGGGTAAAGTTACAATAAAAAAAAATAGGTGGAAGCATTGTCAGATTTTTCTTAGTAAAAAGTTTATAGATTTAAACATTCTATAAATAAAATAATAGCACAAGCTTTCCCTTAAAGTTTGCTCAGGAAATGCTCTTTGTCCAAATGAAATTGCATGTATCGAGTGCTAGCTGAATCCAGACATTATTACCATATTAAATGCCAAACACTCTCCAGAGGAATCGCTTGTGTATTCTGAAGTAAAATGCATAATTACAAATTCATATTGTCTTGTAATGTCACTCTTTTCTTGTGGTTCAAGGTCTTGACAAAAGCAATAACTATCAGAGTGACATACTGCATAAGGGAACGATTGTATCACAAATGCTTAATTGAGACATCCCCCACTCTGCATGCAAGGACATTTGAGACTATTTATTGAGGCTAGTGGGCTTCTCAGTTTCCACCAGCTGAAAAGGACTTTCTAGTGAGATGGGAGCTGGATGGAAAGCACAGCCAAGTAAGAGCCAGGTTTTGGACTCCAGGCCAAAAATTTCCCCAGCTGTTTCCACCAAGCAATATGCAAGCCCAGGTGTTCAGACAGGATCTGAAATCCAAGCCCAAGTTCAACTGTTCCACAATCCCCAATCCCATATCATCCCTCTGTTTGCCTCTCAAATGACGTACTATAGTCATCCAACTGTATATTTGTTGTATGTGACAACATACAATATATAATGTTAATTTACATGTTTCTGACTTCTGTGTTTTAGTACTTTTGTCAACTGTAATGGAAAAAATTGTTGCTTAATGCATTGCTGAAAAATCAGGAACTGCTCCAGTCTTCACCATTACGATTTGGTGTCTCTGACAGACCACCTGTTTAAGGTGTACAAAAGCACCATTTACATGAAGCCCTGAGCAATCCTGTGTTTGGGTAAGGAATAGATAATAGTTAGAATGACTTATGAAGTTAACCCAGCTTCAGGGAGCCACAAGCCAGTGTACACCTAGTGCCAATTCCATAAATGAGGAGGGTTGCATCAGGAAGGGCATTCGTTTGCTAAATCAAGCACGTGATGGATCATCAAGAAGATTTCCAAAAAAGAAGGAAATACACCGGGTTGGTGTGACAGAAGAGGAAGCAATGGAAAGGGTGCGATGGAGGCAGATGATATGCTCTAGCAATCCCTAAATGGAGCAGCCGAACAAAGAAGAAGAAAAATGATTTATGAAGTTACCGTTGTTGTGCCACATGAGTAACTGTGTCCACTTTAAGGATGCTCATATGGATCCTGATGATGTAGATAAAACTTTGAAGCTGCAGGTATGTAATAAACTCAAGGAGAAGACTTCTACAAACAGCTATAAGCAAGAAACACAACTCAAACCCTTTTAAACCTTCCTGTAAAACCCACATTACATGCATTTACTAGGTAGTCTCATAAATATACTCTTAAAGTGTGTGTGCACATCAGGATAGCAGGCAGCAGGGTGCGTACCACAGGAAGATGTGACACATAATGTGTGCATACATACTGGCAGTGCTAAATCAAACATAACCTTGCTTGATTCAGTTAGAGCCTCTCTCATTCTACCTCAGTCAGATATAACCACTGTAGCAGCAGATTTACCTGAAGTCAGCTTGGTCAATTCATTGACTTTATATTGCTCTTCTTGTACTGTTAATGTTATTCATTTTATTATTTCAGCTTGATACGAAAGTAAGTACATCAGTGATTTTAACATGAAGTAAAAGAAAAAGGAAAACCCTGAGAGGGATAAATGTTATTGCCTGAGCAAATGTGCCTGACACTCCTAGCATCCCAATGAAGATTCAGTTGTCATTTATAGTGTCTTTGGTATTGAGCTTGCTGGCTCAATGTCATGCTGTCATACCTTATTGTTATACCCTTGTTAATTGTACCTTATATATTCGTCATTTATTACATTCTGTGAAAGTTATGTAGGCTGATTATGAGTTTAAAGGACAAATGTATGTGATGCTGAAATCTGCCTTCTTAATATCAAGAGAAAAAAAAAACAGCCATAAAAGTAGATTAAACCAGCATAATATTGTCCAACCAGACTGTATAAAACAACACTTACATTAAAGATCAAAATCATGACACCAGTTCATTGTACCCAGTGTTTAACATTAGCACTGAATGTGAAAGGGACAAGGACAAAGGGAATAAATGCAATAGTTTAATTAAATTCATAGGGTAAGTAAATCAGAAATGTGTAAGTATCTCTATACACTATACACATCTCTATAGACACAGGTGCCCTCCATCTCCTGTCCTTCTCTAACTGATTAAAGCATAGAAATTCATTAAGCAATGCACACAAATTAATAAAGGAGCATGACTCGTTAATTATAATAGAATACATTTCTTTGTTGAATTAGCTTCAGATTGTGTTGGATAATGGAGGTAGCAAACTGTATGTGAACATGTATGTATATGTTAAAAGGGGAATTAGGTTAATGAGAAAAGTTCACACAAAGTCCAACCTCACTGATTCTGTCTTCAGCTTATAACAAAAAGACAGGCAGAGTTCACATGCACTTGCAGGGAAGAAAGGCGAGGTGACAGGTTCAAAAGTTCAGGCACTGATTTAGACTTACTTTGCATGCCACTACCATTCGGCACACCCTGATACTTTGGAAATGTCAGGGGGAACCTCATTTACCATTCTGGATTAAGCTGTGGGTGGCAAGTATCTCCACTGGGGAATACCAAAATGCAAGTAAGAGCTGAGGGGCCCTGTGGTGAAAAAGAGCTCTGGATCTTCCATGTTTTCCTTGATGAATCTGTAAAACAGATTTGCGTTGTCTCACTTAAGACAACTTGTGGCATGGCCCCTTTTGAGATGTGATAATCTCTGAATGGTTTTTAACCATCGCATCAGACACCATGAAATCAGTTCCTTCACCTCTGACCGCCAAATGCAATGGGATAAGTATCACAACTTATCCATTAATAAGTTACAAGCTTGTTTCCTGTATGTAATACTAAAGTAGTAAATCTAGTTAGTATTAAACCAGAATCTTTTTTTTCCAATTCAATTCAATTTTATTTATATAGCGCCAAATCACAACAACAGTCGCCTCAAGGCACTTTATATTGAAAGGTAAAGACCCTACAATAATACAGAGAAAAGCCCAACAATCAGACGATCCCCTATGAGCAAGCACTTGGCGACAGTGGGAAGGAGAAACTCCCTTTTAACAGGAAGAAACCTCTGGCAGAACCAGGCTCAGGGAGGGGCAGCCATCCGCTGCGACCGGTTGGGGGTGAGGGGGATGGCTTTTCTCAAGAATATTTTTATTAAATTTAACCAACAGAACATAAGCACACTCAGTTATAACATATACAACATATAGAACACCGCAAGGGTCACGAAAAGAAAAGAATAAGCATATTGCGACATAGTCTTAAATTCAAAGGAAAAGAAAGGGAGCTTCACTTAGTCATTGTTGAAGAGTGTAGTCGAGGTAAAGTGTGCAATTCTATATCCAATACCCTTCCCAGAGATCAACCCTATCCTCAAGCCAGATTACATAACTAGAATATTTTTTTTTTTAAAAAGAAAAGGGTAGAATCCTATCATTGCTGGAACTTCCTGGGTAGTGGTGGAGATCAGGCTCAGAGTCTGAAGATTTGTGAAATATTTCAGGAAGGGCCCCCACACCTTACCGTTACTCGGATCTTTTCCAGGCTTAAACAGGACATGAGGTCTCCTAACCATTGAGAGTGGGTGGGTGGGGCAGCGCCCTTCCATCTTATTAAGCTTGCACATCTGGCCAGAAGGAGAGCAAAAGACAATGCACAGTGTTTTGGCAGGGGCAAACATGCGTCACTCTCACCAGTAGTGCCGAAGAGGGCAAGCAGAGGACCAGGCGTTATACTGTGTTCAAGGATTGTAGACAGGGTTTGAAATATGTCCCTCCAATATCATTCAAAGCCAGGACAGGTCCAGTACATATAAATAAGGGTAGCATCCCCACTCCCACATTTGCCACAACGGGGATCTAAGCCTGGGTAAATACGGGATAATTTAGCTTTAGCCATATGGGCTCTGTCACAACCTCAAACTGTAGAAGACAGTGTCGGGGACAGAAGGAAGTTGAATTTACCAACTTAGATATCAAATCCCACATATCCTCAGATAGAGACATGCCTAAGTCCTGCTCCCAAGCAGCTTTAATCCTATCAGGAGATGGGCCTTACATGTCCGCCAGCTTGTGGTAAATAACAGATATTAACCCTTTCTGAATTGGATGCAGATTTAGGAACAAATCAGCTGTCTTCAAAACTAGCGCCTTGGGAAATTTTGGTATCTGAGATTGAAGAAAGTCTCTAATCTGAAGATATTTGAACAAGTGTGTATGTGGGAGATTGAATTTTTCAGAAAGTTGAGCAAAAGATGCAAAGTTATTATCAATGAACAAATCGTTAAAGCACACAATGCCCAGAACCAAAATATTTTTAACATTTACCCAAGGCTGATAAATATTTTTGAAATGGATTTGTACAACTCTATTCATTTACTTTGGATAAAACTGTTCCTTTCTGTCCAGTGGTACTTTAGATTTTTTGAAGGGTACTTTAGTATTGCAGAGACAAAAAAAAAAAAGACTATTCAAAATCAACACAGAAGAACCAAATGTGTTGTGAGTTTTAATCTAGTATGGCATAAAAGTGCAATGTTTTGGAAAAAGACAACAGAATGCTTCTTAGAAGAGATCATGCTCCTACAGCCTGAGGAGGACTACCTGTGACTGGTAAATTTAACATGATAGAAACAAGCTCCAAGACATACAGAGTGACCTGAAATTGTAAGAAAAAAGAAACATAACGGGTTCCAGTATTTACTGAGTATGTGCCAGGAATGTTAAACATCTAATCAGGTTGTTAAAAATGTAAGTGATATTGAATGCTTGGCTCAAATACCAAACTTCTCAGAGGGTTTCTGGAGGCCTAAGCGATGTATGTAGAGGACAGGGTTAACATTTTCAGCATTTTTTTTTTTAGCTCATCATCTGTGACAGGCAATTTCCCCCTGTTAGTCATGAAAACATGATCACGTTTGAATCAAAAGACGTTAACGGAGCATTTAGAGTCTCGTGCAGGTTTAACTGGACATACTAAACTAGTGCCAAGTATTTCAGAGATAAACAGGCCAAAACATTTGCTACTCTAGCTATCCTAGAAACATTGGGCACCATTACCAAACAGTTCGTACACATAAGTCTTTCTGTAAACCGTGCGTTTCACACACAAATCAGTGATTTATTCATACTCTATATATAAATTTGAAAGTGCCTCAGACCATGCATATGAACAAATGATTAAGACTTGTATAGAAAATTTAAACATACGTCTTTAAAATAAATACTACTAATACTACTACTACTAATAAAATATTATTATTCACTAATGACTGTCCACATTTTCCTGACTTTCCTGACAAAGGTTCCTGACTTGCTCTCTGAAACACAGTGAACAAGTCAGGAATCTTGGCAATATTTTGGATAATGATCTCAGTTTTGATAATCACATTAATAAGGTCACCACAACTGCTTTCTACCACTTAAAACATATAATAAAAGTTAGAAGTCTTATCTAAAACTGAGAAACTGGTCCATGCATTCATATCAAGCATGTTAGACTACTGTAACGCTCTATTTACAGGACTATCCAAATCATAAGCAAGACAACTTCAGCTTGTTCAGAATGCAGCAGCCAGAGCCATTACACGGACACGGAAATTTGAACATTTTAACCCAGAACTGAAGTCACTTCATTGGCTCCCAGTCCAGTACAGAATTACCTTTAAAATTAGTTCGTAAAGCACATGGTTTGGCCCCCAAGTGCATCTCTGTCTTGCTCAATGTCCATAAACTGATTAGACCTCTCAGGTCATCAGGTGAAGATCTTTTAACTGTTCCCAGAATTAAATCTAAGTGTTTCAGTTACTGTGCTCCTGTTCTTTGGAACAAGCTGCCTGCTGACCTGAGATCAATTGCAACGGTGTCTACATTCAAAAACAGACTCAAAGCCTTTTTATTTTCACAGGCCTACACTTAATAACTGTGTTTTTGTGTGTTTGTTGGTGTGTGTATCAGGTTGTATTTTATTTCTTTAAGGTTTGTTTGATTGTTTTGCCTTAAAGCATAGTAGACCTACATAGGTTTTTATGTTTTTATCTTTTATGCTGAGCACATTCAGTTTACATGTAATGAAATATGAATAAAATTGCAGTTTCCATTGCCTTTATTATTATTAGTTATTTTTTTAATTTCCCATTTTAAAAACACCATAAGCTGCAAAATGTATGTAAAGAAAACAAAATATTAAATGAAAAGCTGTAGTCTTTAACCTTCTAATTGAAACATATTCCATTATTCTTCACCTTATATTGTCTTTCATTAAAAATAAATTCTATCATTCTTGGATGCCATCACTTACAGTCTAATTTCTTGGCACTATCCCACTTATACTGGAGAATCGACATTTTCTAACCTGGGGCTGTCACATCACGTGCTCCTTGTCCTCCACCTGTTTTCTTTTATTTCTTATAATCTATTAGTCTTTTTTCTTTTTCATATCAACTTTGATGCCTAAACTTTTCTTTTTCTTACTTGACCCCTTGAGCCACAGTGAGTGTCTCAGGAGAAACAATATTCAGGACTCCCTATTATTTCAGCCGGAGCCTTAATTTGTTTTTTTTGCCTTAGATGCAGATGGCATGTTGATTGCACAAGCCTGCTGATTCACTAAAACATGCATAGTCGTAATATTTTTTAGATTTTGGCTCTGGTGTTGCATGAAAGCACTAAGGTGTTACACGTAAATCTGGCAATGGTAAACTTAAAAACTTTCTAATATTGTATTTTATTAAATATATAATAATTTATTTTCAGACTGAATGCATCAAGTCAATAGAGGCAACAATGAGGGTAGATGTGTGATTTATTCCAGGTGTATACGTGCATGAACATCTGCATCTGTCTCAGTGTGACTTTGTGTGCATCTTTACGTGGGAGAGAATTAGATGGAGAGATGGAGTAAGGAAGGAGAGGGAAAAGACTAGCGTGAGGTTTCCATTACTGTGCACTTCACAGCACAGAGTGGCCTTGCCACGTCACGGAGCTGTTGCCGTGTGGCAGGTCAGGATCCTTGGCCGGTCTCCATCCTCCTGACAGCCTGTCTGTGTGCCTGCAGTGGCTCCCTGCCCACCAGTTCACTTTTAATTACGCACTCTGAAGAAGTCCAGGAGCACAGTATCAAAACCTTCTGGAGGTTTTATCCCTTAAATCTCTTCTTTGGTCGCCTTGAATGAGTCCTACAAAGCAGTGTTCGTGACATGCTGCTCTGCATGAAGTTCAGGATTATTAAACAGTTGTGCATCAAATCTTGTCTTCATTTTCCTAAAGTTCCCAACTGTGAGAGTTTCTCAGCTGCCTCTGGTTGGATGGACATCATGTGGCTCTTGAAGAATGTTGGAGTAAAACTTGTATGTGGATTTATGATGTGATATGTGACTTGACATTTTAACCAGAGTGCTACTGTCAGGGTGCCATGGTCATTAGGCAGCAAATTCAGTTCAGTCAGTCAGGCTTGCAACACTCCTCTATATCTGCCTACTATCAAGCTACGTCAAACGGACAACTCCATCTGTTGTGTTTTATGTAAACCCGCAAGATCCAGCGCTGTAGAATCTGTAAGCGATTAGAAACACCTTGTATCAGAGCAAACAAGAACTTGAGGCAAAGTGATGCAGATTTTAATACGTAGGAGTAAATCTACAATGTGTGGTTTTATGTGTCTGTCTTCAATCAAGGTGACAAAACAAATTCTTGGCATGATTTCCTTTAGGAGAGATGTCTCTTTTGGAAATCCCGTTTTTATACCAACAGTATGAAAATAAAATAGATGAATCTCAGAATTTTGGACTATTGCTTACTGAGTCACAAGTGCTTTCCACTCACTACCAGCAACAAAGCACATACACGTGCTCTTTAGCACATCTTTGAAATTATAAGATTTAAAAACGAGCCCTCACACGCAACAGGGAAAAACTATTTGAAAAGACAAAACAGGATATGAAGGCAAAACATTAACAACCTCCAAGGCAAAGAGTTCTACTTTATTGTTAGTACATGCTTTCCATTGAGAGAAAAACACATTATTAATAACTCCCCATATTGTTTTGTTGACAGCATAGAGCCCTGAGGGGGAAAAAAACCCCAACTATTTTAAGTGCTTTGGTATGTGGTCAGAAGGCCAGTTGGACTGCATGTTTCATATGCTGAAATCAAGCAGCTGCAAAATTACAGTAGCATGCCCTCACCGCAACCGACTGAAGCTGTACAATTAATCAGAGGTTAACCCCATAACCCCACAAACCTGTGCATAATCTTTAATTTACGTACCATCTCTCTTTACATGCACAAACATACATACATAGACACATGCAGACTGAGACACCGAACCCTCAAACGTATTTGCAGACTCCCAGAAAGAATGTGAGTAAACATGTCCTAGACGTCATATGTTCTATAAATGGAGATCAGTGCACCATGCTAGGTAGTAAAATGTTTTGGTCTTGGTCTATGTCATGCAGAAAATAATTAGTCTAGTTTTCATATATGCAAACCTCACATTTATGCAAGAATTCTTAAGAGTGAGCTTTCAGTCCAGCATCACATTCACAAATGAAATGCAGAATTATCAAGAGGGTCATCCTCTTTTTGCTCTTGTGTATTCGCTGTTCAGATTCCTTGCACAGGCATCCGATGGTTAATCATCTCTGGTTTAGTAGCTTTGTTATCTAAATCTCACCTACCTGACCCTCTGATTCTGAGGCAGGAAACTTCTGGGCAATACCCCATGTCTGCACACAAAGCATTTTAAATTATATTAACACATGTCACTAACACAAGTGCGCCGTCAGGAGGGAGTCAATCCACAGGGTCTGCGTTTCTGTTTCGGTTAGTCAAAAACTACACTAGTGCTTAAAGCGCACTTTCCCTGTTACATTATTGGACATTTATATTGAATATTTTCAAATAGGTTTGAGATGTAGTGCAGTAAACTCAGGTATATGTAACCTCAGGGTGACATCGGCTCGTCACAGATTTCTTTATATTGTCATCTGCTCCAAGAAATTCTTGATAAATATATGCATGTGTTTTTTGCAAAATAGACCAGAGACATCCTGCTGTAATGTTTTTGGTCATCACCCTATCCTATTTGCGTCAAACATGTACAACAGGATGCTAAAAAACTGCCATTTCTTATCAAGAATGAGAAATTGTTTTAGTAGGTTTTTAGTTTTCTTTTGTAACCTCTGTACCGACAAAAGGATGAAACAGTGCCTCATGAGCTAAAGTTAGGAGCAGCATAAAGGGTAAATTTAATACAACTACGTTTTTTTTCTTGACCTGATAATCAAGCAAATCTTCTCTAGTGGAGTCAGACAATAAAATATAGAGCTGGACATGAGCATAATACAGTATATCCTCTTTAATAAGATACATAAGATTTGAACCATTTGAACCAGGACCATCTGAAGAGCACATGGATGCTTCCATTTAGCAAAGACATCCAGATAGTAGGTAACCCTGTATTGAGTAAGCTGTTCATTGTTTAAAAAGGAAGATAAATTAAACAAAAGCTTAATCATTATCAGATTCAGATCAGTTTTGACCATTTTCCCAGATAATCCCTCTCTTGCTTTCCACATGAGCTGCTGGACTGTTTACGAGCATATACCCAAAGCTTGCTCAGACATGACTGGTTAATGGAACTATCAATCAATCAAAAGCCTTGCTCCTTTCTAAAAGATTCTTCATATATATATTTCTGTTTATAAAGATTAAGCTGTATGTTTCACCGCTCCACAAGTGTGTTTATCTCGTGCCAAATTAAATAAACTCTGTTTATGATATGACCGCACATTTTCTTGTAGAATAATTTTATTAGTTGACATTGCCCCTTGGAAGGACTCACACCAGCCCATCAGCACATGAAATATTGCCACCTACTAAAGCTTATAGCAGTCAAAATGAAGAGCCTGCTTTGTGAGCAATGACCTTGCATTGTTTTGGCTTGGTGGTGTGTGGCTGTTTGTATGAAATGCAGTCCTTCCTTGTCCTTGGAAGTAGCCTTGTTTGAATCACAGATTCTTTCAATTCGTTCATCCTGTTTGAAAGAAAAACTTAATCTCTCTTTTTGGTTTGGTGATGGCCCTTCATTCATTTTATTCTGTTGCAAAGAAAGAAGAAAGGGGAGATCCTTCAACATCCTGGTCATGGATTAGGTTCTTAGTGGATGACATCAGTTTTTGGGGCTTTGCCCTGCTATCTAGCATTGTGCTGCTACTAGATGGCTGGGTGGGTGGGGGGACTCTGGCAGGGCCACATGCAGCTCCCAAACCATCAGTGGAGAACAGAGAAAGCCACCTATCAAATTTTCCATTTTCATTTTTTTTCCTTTCTGAAAGGACCATCAGTTTCCTGTTGTTTTTTAGCGGGTCTCTCCATTGTCACTTATTATTCTAATTTACCAGAAACATTAGAATATTAGTGCTGCATTCAAAGTTAAGTTGAAAACTTAACAGACTTGAATAGAATAACAACTAATAGAAAAAAAAAATATAGGTCAACTGTTTGTTGCATATACAGAAATGTAGAAAAAAAGAACTTGGTCTTTGGCGTTATTCAAGACAATCCTATCGCCTATGTGATAGTCCCACCTTTGAGCTTTCCTGTGTAAATCATCGTTTTACTGAACACCTAACAGCCACAGAAGCCTACTGACTTCTAGTTTCCCACTACAGGGAGGCTGTGGATTTCACCAGAGGAAATGCAAAATCAGGCAATCTGCAATTGTAGGATTAACATTAAGCCATCTGTGAAATCCAGTTGTGCAGAGCAGTGTGTGTTTCACTGTTAGTGCAGCAAGAAGTAGCTAATGAGATAACACAGAAGGCACTGAGTCAAGAGTTTGCCTTAAGTTTGAGCCACTGACAGATGATGTTATTACTATTATGTGTATGTGAAGTTTTTCACATGAATCGGTGTGTCTTACACATGCACTGCATGGCTGTTAAATTATACTATTCACTTTTCCTTGTCACAGTACAAGGGTACAAAAAAAGAGATGGCAGATTATTATACGAATGAAGGAATTTCAAGAATTCATTAAGATCAGTCATGTGAGGAACCTTAACTGAGCAAGAAATATATATATAGATACATATATGTGAGGTAGTCATAGAGTGAGTTGTATGTAAAGAAACAATTTCTTGCTTGCTGTGTTTTGGAAATGAATATCAGTGTAAGAGTGAGTATTATTTTTTCTTATCTCTAAGCAACAGGGTAATCACTAGCTGAAATGACTAAAATAAGAAATCTTTTTTTTTTTTTAAGAGTTTAGCAAATGAAGGTAGTTGATAAAAGATGGTAAAACATGGATATAACAGGTAAGCATAGAGATGTTTCAGTAAGCATAGAGAAACACAAACTTAAATAAGGATATACATGAATGTGCAACGCGAAAGCCATTTTGGTGCCATTTGAGGTAGATCACGTTCACCTTGAAGTACTAAAGGCTTCACAGCTGTTCTTATCTGTCATGGCTGAAATATGTCTGCTCTGGTGATCGCTCTCTTTAATCTCTATGGGAAAGCTCAAGCCATCGTTCTGGTCAGGAGACTTCTGGCTTAGATTAATTAAAGGAGAATTAATCAAGGCTTTGCATGTTGCAGACTTGGTGAAGCCCATTTCATGGTGGAGGTGTTCTGTGGTTAGTCCAAAGGTAAGTGTTGCTTTGTTGCTTGTTTTCTATGTGATTCTCTTGGGCAACATTTCAAGGTACAGCTGAGGTCTGACAGCTATGACTAAGCCTTCAAGTTTGGATCTTCTTCTTTGCAGGTTGCATTGTCCCACAGGGCTAATCAGCCGTACAACCTTGACTCTGCTATACTCAGGGATCAGATTTAAAAATTCTGCTGCAGGCTGTAGCTGCTCTGGTGGTGGTGTGGTTCAGTCAACATCCAAGACTCAAGAGCCAAAATCACATATTTTTTGATTATACGCCTTTACTTACTGTTTATTTTGGGGTTTATTTGTTTGTACAGAACTGATTAGTTGTCATCTTCAAGTCCAAAAGGGAATTAGTTGCATTATTATTCAGATCCAAACACATACAGAATTGCAATTAATCATAAATACGGACTATATTAAGAGAATTACGTAGTGAATGTTTATAACATTCCGATCAAAGGGAGTTTTCGGAAATTAAGTTTTACTGTTTAATTTTCTCCTAATTAAAGTAGAACATTTGCATATTTAAACATACAATAGTGCAAAATTTCCTGGAGCCAAGTCCAAACATCTGCATTTGTTTGCACACGGGTGCTATTTCTAACAATTTATTTGATATACTCCAGTATATTTAGGGATTTATATTTGGTCAATTCTGGATTAATCTCTGTTGTGGAAAACACATTGTGGCTATGAACCTCTTCCAAACATGGGAGGGAACTGCTGGGATTGTAATTGCACGTATGCTGTGCCTAACCAAGCACAGAAGAGCTCACATAAATTCAAACTTGAAGCTTAACACATGGCAGATGAGGAACTTCGCTTCCAAATCTAAGTTCATTAAGAAATGATCATCTTGTTTAATTCCTGGCAGGAACAGCGCTTGACATGACTTCCACACGATTGCCGCTGCAATTGGAAAATAGCCTCTGAGCTGGAAAGCAGCCCCTGAGACACACATGTAAGAGGTTCAAGTTAAAACCACATAGTGGTTGAATGGGGGCAGGGAAGACCAAGTTTTGAGGTTAAAGAGAAGTGTGTATGTGTGTGCATGAGACACAGACTGGGCAAAGCCAGTGCTGAAAGAAGTGTGTGTCTGCATGTGTGTGCATGTTTGTCCCTGAGCGCCTGTGCTTGTGTGTTTGAGATAGAGATAGAGGGATCAGATGGTATTCAGTGAGACACAAGAGGTCAGAGACGTGGAGAGAGAAAGTGCACATTCAGCATTTCCCAGAGAGGGGGGATGAGTGGTTAGACAGTTAGAGAGTTAGAAGATGCAGGTTCTGAACGTGCCGGGAAGCAGCAAACTTAACAAGTCTAATCAGGTCTTATCTGGCTCTGCTACAATTTCATGGCTGTTTGAACCAAGTGGGCCATGTTCCTCAGATCTTTCAGGATTTTATCTAAGAAAAAGTTCCCATAAAGCATTTTGCAGCTATGTGAAGAAAAGGAGTAGTGTATGTGAAAGAGATATTATTTCTGCAAGGGTGACTCAAGACTTTATTTTAAAAAAAGCATTGCACATCAGGTAAGGCAATGACCCAGTAACACTGTAAGGTAAAAAAAAGAAAAACAACAAAAAAAAGATATGACAGAAAAGGAACATGATGTCAAATGGGATCAAAGGACACGTTTTAATTTTGAATATCAAAAGGATTACATGTATAAAATTATATGAACAGTCCACATATGTTATGTATTCTTTGAAGCCAAAGTGCAAGACTGTGGCCAGTATCAAGGACACAAACAGTTAATTCTGTCTTAAACATTTCCAGCCTGTGGTTAAAAACATCATTGACAGGAAGTTCATCTCTGTCTACCAGGCTTCCAGATAATTGTGAAAAAAAAAATTATGTACTTGTTTGGGTTAATGGTGAACAAGGTCGCCCATCTGCATGTTACAATATCATGAGGCATATTTCAACACAGCTTCTCCTTAAATATTTTCTTTTTCAGCTGCTCCCTTCAGGTGTCACCACGGTGGATCATCTCCCTCCATCTCACCCTGTCTCTAGCATCCTCTTCTGTCACACCAGCCTTCTGTATGTCCTCCATCACTACATCCATGAACCTTCTCAGCCTCGCCTCTCTAACTTTGTCTCCAAACTGTTCAACCTGCGCTGTCCCTCTGATGTACTCATTTCTAATCTTGTCCATTCTGGTCACTCCCAATGAAAATCTTAACATCTTCAACTCTGCCACCTCCAGCTCTGCCTTCTGTCCTTTTTTCAGTGCCACCGTCTCCAAACCATCCATCATAGCAGGTCTCACTACCATCTTTTAAACCTTCCCTTTCACTCTTGCTGCTATCCTTCTGTCACAAATCATCCCTGACACTCGTCTCCACCCGCTCCACCCTGCCAACACTCTTCTTCACCTCGTATGCACTGTCCATTGCAACCAGGTATGTAAACTCATCCACCTTCATTACCTCACTCTGCCTCACTACACATCCCACCTTCTCATTCACACACTTTCATTCCTCTTCTCTCCAGAGCATACATACTACCTCCATCTCTCCATGCTCTCTTCTACCTGCCCTGCAGATCACAATGTCATCTGCAAATAATTATGGATGCTCACAGTAAACACAACTAAAGCATCAGATTAAAAAGACAGTGTATTTATAAGTAATCTAGAAAAAGAATTTAAAATTAAAAAAAAACAAAACAGCTTTTGGTTCATAGGGATTATGCTCGAGACAGTATTTTCTACTTTTGATTATGAATGATGTCAACCAGATAAGATATCCTCAATGGTCACAGCCCTAGCTGTGAGCACAGAAGCCCTACCCACCTGTTGTTCAAACCATGTGTTTGCAAGGTTGACTTAAGAGGAGGAGGAGGGTAAAGCTAAAACTTTTTTCAGACATGAACTCACCAGTAAAAGGTAAACAAGGATTATTTTTAACTGTGACTCATGCACAGCTACTATAGTAGAGTCCAATAATAAAATTATGGCATTCCAAATTAGCATAATAGGTCCCCTTTAACACAACATTACATGTTATTCAAGTTTATAAAGTTGTTAAGGGGAACATGCTAGAAACCAGTGAAAGGTTAAATCACTTTTCAGATTAGTCCATAGTTCACCATCATTGACTATGCAGGTAATTCACCTCTTTCCACCCTAAAGAAAGCAATTGCATCACTGTTCAAAGGCCTATTGTGGTGTGATGAAGTTGCTGATTCAGTATATCTTCCTTTAGGCCTTTTAATAGTTTAACATGCCTGTAATGAGGAAATAATGTACTGTGAATCACAGCTTAGCTGCTTTCAGCTATGAGAGATGAAGTTTCACTTTCAGTTACTAACTAAATCAAAGATATTTATTCAATCATGTACTGAAGAACTAGCAAAGAGGTGTTCACAGTTATTTAGAGTTGTATTTCCTTGCTTCCTGAAAAATGTAAGTTCAAAATTCACTTCTAACTTTGTCTTTGGTCTCTACCAACCAATATGATAAGCTGATGGACTGAAATAGTAAGTCCTTCATACATACCAGGCCCACTGTTTATTGCATGTTAACTACATGTTTGCTTACTTTGCATGTTCAACAAAGAAAATTAGCTTTAAGTTAGACAACAAAACAGATTAGGAACATAAATGTCCCAATAAAAGCAGCTTCATTCTGGATTTGTACCAACCTATAGTGACCCAAAACAAAGTGAAGCAAAGATGTCAGAATTAAGCTCACAATGAAGATCAAAGTTACAACATTCCAAATACCTTGTCACCTAGCAAAGGCCACATCTTACAGTTTCTCTTCCCAGTAGTACCGTTTTCCTGCATGATTGACAGCCATGCTACTAGTTCACATAAATCAAAAACAGGCTCCTGAAGGCTATCCTCAGCCATCATCTTTAGCTCTGTAATGCCAGTAAAAATCCCCTTAAAAACCACATATAAAATAACAATCTAAGCTGTTTCAGTTTATTCCGTCTCTTGCGAGCAAAACTACTCAATATGTAACTCTATTATATGTTTTTCTAACTAATTTGAACCTCTAAATGACAATTTCTTGGAAAAAAACATGTAAAGTCTCATTCTTGGTAAAGTATGGTTACTAAAGGGTCATAGCAAAACCCAAGCAGTCCTCTGTATTGTGTGCAAAAACAGAGTATTAAAAGATTTGAACGGTGTGTTCTGAATGTTTGCTTTTTTAACTTGAATAGAGGACCTTGGATTATTCTTGAGGTTTGCCTAGTCATTTTTCAAATTAAGCCTACATATAAACTAACCCGAACTACATGAACTGGTTGACTTCAACTGTTCAAGGGCCTTTTGCTTTGTCTGACAAACTGCATTCATATTTCGAGGTCAGCTCAATAAATATTACACACATTCACATACTCCCTGAACTTTTAACAAACCAAACAGGGAATTAATTGCCTTCTTGTGCAACACCAGCCTTGCAATAAAGTATTCTGTGTCTCTGATGAGTGCATAAGTGAGTGTATAAGTCTTGTCCTCATGTGTTTGCACTAAAAATTCATGACCTTGTTCCCTCGTGCAGTCTTCCGACAACCTTTTGACATCCTCAATAAAATGTTCACATGGAAATGCATGTATGCATACTCATATTTTCATTGCTGCCTGCTCCAAGTGGGACTCATAACCACACCCAAATCTAAAAAGCTGTAAATACTATGTTCCTGGAACCCAAATGGAATAGAGGTGCAAGCAACAGGTGCTTCTCAGGAGCAGCACTGGGTTCAATCTTGGGAACATATTTGAGCAATCGAGCAATATTTCATGACATATTAAATAATGATGTGCTTAGAATGCAGCTAAGAGCTTTCACAAGGGCCATAAAAATGGCGCACTGTGTTCTTGGCAGAAGTCTGATTTCAAAACAAATACCCTACTTCCTGCACACATTCTACCAAAGAAAGGTTGGCTATAATACGAGAAACACAACTTTCTATAACAAAGAAGATAACAAAGCCTAATGTACCTCATATTTTGAGAAAACTGGAACTGGTTTTCAGACTGGATATTGCTTATTTGCTCCACATTTTGGTGTAGTGGCCACAGATGGAATTGCAGGTCACATAATGCCCAATGGCCCAATGGGACTTGGATTAAAAAAAAACATTCCAACTTGACTGTTTTTCCATTTCTCCAAGTCATCTACATGTTTGGGGAGTTGTCAGGAAGTAAGCGAGCTCAGTTAAAGAAAGAGATGAATGCTTTTTAGAACCACAGATGTGAAAGCCTGAGGAAGCCCAGAAAAAAAAAAAAAATTCTTGGTGTATGATTCAGTGAGGGGCTGTCACTGAAGTGCATAGAACTTTGTGCTCAGTAGGATTGGTTAATATGTTAAAATTTTCCAACTAGACAATGAAATGAAATCACAACAACAAAAGATCACTGGCCAATGGCAAGTCTGGGTTTCCAATCACCTAATCCATAGCAGACAGCTGGTTCCATGCCGGTTGATGACCGAAGGTGGTATAAAATACTCACATTGTTGTAGACAGTTTTCAACTTCATTAAATATGTGAATGAAATGTTTTCATACTTTTCATAAACTCGATGTATGATTATGAAGAGATTTATTTGAAAATCTGAGCTAACTCACTGTATGGCATTGTGTGTCTTTGTGTGTAGCATGTGTAGCAGGCCAGTTGTGTAGCAGGCCGCATTATGTGCAATGGTTGGTGTAGAGATTTTTTTTTTTTTGCCTTTAAACTCATAGCCATGGCAAACTCACCTGTTGATCAGTTCCAGATTTTTATGTTTTATAATCTGGATAACTCCCATCCAGTGTTGAGTGTAACAGATTCCTCCCATTTTTTCAGTAATGTAAGAGAAGGGGCCATCCCCAAACTGTTCCCACAAAGTTGGGAGCATGAAATTGTCCAAAATGTCTTGGTATGCTGAAGCATTAAGAGTTCCTTTCACTGGAACTAAGGGGCCGAGCCCAACTCCTGAAAAACCAACCCCACACCATAATCCCCCCTCCACCAAACTTTACACTTGGCACAATGCAGTCAGACAAGTACCGTTCTCCTGGCAGCCACCAAACCCAGACTCATCCATCGGATTGCCAGACGGAGAAGTGGGATTCGTCACTCCAGAGAACACGTCTCCGCTGCTCTAGAGTCCAGTGGCAGTGTGCTTTACACTACTGTATCTGACGCTTTGCATTGTGCTTGGTGATGTAAGGCTTGGATGCAGCTGCTCAGCCATGGAAACCCATTCCATGAAGCTCTCTACACACTGTTCTTGAGCTAATCTGAAGGTCACATGAAGTTTGGAGGTCTGTAGCTATTGACTCTGCAGAAAGTTGGTGACCTCTGTGCACTATGTGCCTTGGCATCCGCTGACCCCGCTCTGGGATTTTACGTGGCCTACCACTTCATGGCTGAGCTGCTGTCGTTCCCAATCGCTTCCACTTTGTTATAATACCACTAACAGTTGACTGTGGAATATTTAGTA